>CAMPDV010001027.1:0-141454 GCA_946699065.1 Loxodes magnus
AAACGAAACTTCTATCTTCTTTTCTTACTTTACTTCTTCACTTTTCATAACTTCTTTTATTTAATAGCATATACTTAAAACGAAACTTCTATCTTCTTTTCTTACTTTACTTCTTCACTTTTCGAAATACTTATTACTTCTCAAAGCATACTTCTTTAAACTGAAATTCTATCTTCTTTTCTTACTTTACTTCTTCACTTTTCGAAATACTTATTACTTCTCAAAGCATACTTCTTTAAACTGAAATTCTATCTTCTTTTCTTACTTTACTTCTTCACTTTTCCTTACATTTTTTCTCTAAGCTTACTCCTTAAAACTTAAATTCTATCATCTTTTCTTACTTTACTTCTTCACTTTTCATAACTTCTTTTATTTAATATCATATTGCTTAAAACTTAAATTCTATCTTCTTTTCTTACTTTACTTCTTCACTTTTCGAAATACTTATTACTTCTCAAAGCATACTTCTTTAAACTGAAATTCTATCTTCTTTTCTTACTTTACTTCTTCACTTTTCGAAATACTTATTACTTCTCAAAGCATACTTCTTTAAACTGAAATTCTATCTTCTTTTCTTACTTTACTTCTTCACTTTTCCAAATACTTATTACTTCTCAAAGCATACTTCTTTAAACTGAAATTCTATCTTCTTTTCTTACTTTACTTCTTCACTTTTCGAAATACTTATTACTTCTCAAAGCATACTCCTTTAAACTGAAATTCTATCTTCTTTTCTTACTTTACTTCTTTACTTTTAGAAATACTTATTACTTCACAAAGCATACTCCTTAAAACTTAAATTCTATCTTCTTTTCTTACTTTACTTCTTCACTTTTCGAAATACTTATTACTTCTCAAAGCATACTTCTTTAAACTGAAATTCTATCTTCTTTTCTTACTTTACTTCTTCACTTTTCCTTACATTTTTTCTCTAAGCTTACTCCTTAAAACTTAAATTCTATCATCTTTTCTTACTTTACTTCTTTACTTTTCATAACTTCTTTTATTTAATAGCATATTGCTTAAAACGAAACTTCTATCTTCTTTTCTTACTTTACTTCTTCACTTTTCATAACTTCTTTTATTTAATATCATATTGCTTAAAACTTAAATTCTATCTTCTTTTCTTACTTTACTTCTTCACTTTTCGAAATACTTATTACTTCTCAAAGCATACTTCTTTAAACTGAAATTCTATCTTCTTTTCTTACTTTACTTCTTCACTTTTCGAAATACTTATTACTTCTCAAAGCATACTTCTTTAAACTTAAATTCTATTTCTTTTCTTACTTTACTTCTTCACTTTTCGAAATACTTATTACTTCTCAAAGCATACTTCTTTAAACTGAAATTCTATCTTCTTTTCTTACTTTACTTCTTCACTTTTCGAAATACTTATTACTTCTCAAAGCATACTCCTTTAAACTGAAATTCTATCTTCTTTTCTTACTTTACTTCTTCACTTTTCGAAATACTTATTACTTCTCAAAGCATACTCCTTAAAACTTAAATTCTATCTTCTTTTCTTACTTTACTTCTTCACTTTTCGAAATACTTATTACTTCTCAAAGCATACTTCTTTAAACTGAAATTCTATCTTCTTTTCTTACTTTACTTCTTCACTTTTCATAACTTCTTTTATTTAATAGCATATTTCTTAAAACTTAAATTCTATCTTCTTTTCTAACTTTACTTCTTGTCTTTTCGAAATACTTATTACTTCTCAAAGCATACTTCTTTAAACTGAAATTCTATCTTCTTTTCTTACTTTACTTCTTCACTTTTCATAACTTCTTTTATTTAATAGCATATTGCTTAAAACTGAAATTCTATCTTCTTTTCTTACTTTACTTCTTTACTTTTCATAACTTCTTTTATTTAATAGCATATTGCTTAAAACGAAACTTCTATCTTCTTTTCTTACTTTACTTCTTCACTTTTCATAACTTCTTTTATTTAATAGCATATACTTAAAACGAAACTTCTATCTTCTTTTCTTACTTTACTTCTTCACTTTTCGAAATACTTATTACTTCTCAAAGCATACTTCTTTAAACTGAAATTCTATCTTCTTTTCTTACTTTACTTCTTCACTTTTCGAAATACTTATTACTTCTCAAAGCATACTTCTTTAAACTGAAATTCTATCTTCTTTTCTTACTTTACTTCTTCACTTTTCCTTACATTTTTTCTCTAAGCTTACTCCTTAAAACTTAAATTCTATCATCTTTTCTTACTTTACTTCTTTACTTTTCATAACTTCTTTTATTTAATAGCATATTGCTTAAAACGAAACTTCTATCTTCTTTTCTTACTTTACTTCTTCACTTTTCATAACTTCTTTTATTTAATATCATATTGCTTAAAACTTAAATTCTATCTTCTTTTCTTACTTTACTTCTTCACTTTTCGAAATACTTATTACTTCTCAAAGCATACTTCTTTAAACTGAAATTCTATCTTCTTTTCTTACTTTACTTCTTTACTTTTCGAAATACTTATTACTTCTCAAAGCATACTCCTTAAAACTTAAATTCTATTTCTTTTCTTACTTTACTTCTTCACTTTTCATAACTTCTTTTATTTAATAGCATATTGCTTAAAACTTAAATTCTATCTTCTTTTCTTACTTTACTTCTTCACTTTTCGAAATACTTATTACTTCTCAAAGCATACTTCTTTAAACTGAAATTCTATCTTCTTTTCTTACTTTACTTCTTTACTTTTAGAAATACTTATTACTTCTCAAAGCATACTCCTTAAAACTTAAATTCTATCTTCTTTTCTTACTTTACTTCTTCACTTTTCGAAATACTTATTACTTCTCAAAGCATACTCCATAAAACTGAAATTCTTTCTTCTTTTCTTACTTTACTTATTCACTTTTCTAAATACTTATTACTTCTCAAAGCATACTCCTTAAAACTTAAATTCTATCTTCTCTTCTTACTTTACTTCTTCACTTTTCATAACTTCTTTTATTTAATAGCATATTTCTTAAAACTTAAATTCTATCTTCTTTTCTTACTTTACTTCTTCACTTTTCGAAATACTTATTACTTCTCAAAGCATACTCCTTAAAACTTAAATTCTATTTCTTTTCTTACTTTACTTCTTCACTTTTCATAACTTCTTTTATTTAATAGCATATTGCTTAAAACTTAAATTCTATCTTCTTTTCTTACTTTACTTCTTCACTTTTCGAAATACTTATTACTTCTCAAAGCATACTTCTTTAAACTGAAATTCTATCTTCTTTTCTTACTTTACTTCTTCACTTTTAGAAATACTTATTACTTCTCAAAGCATACTCCTTAAAACTTAAATTCTATCTTCTTTTCTTACTTTACTTCTTCACTTTTCGAAATACTTATTACTTCTCAAAGCATACTCCATAAAACTGAAATTCTTTCTTCTTTTCTTACTTTACTTATTCACTTTTCGAAATACTTATTACTTCTCAAAGCATACTCCTTAAAACTTAAATTCTATCTTCTCTTCTTACTTTACTTCTTCACTTTTCATAACTTCTTTTATTTAATAGCATATTTCTTAAAACTTAAATTCTATCTTCTTTTCTTACTTTACTTCTTCACTTTTCGAAATACTTATTACTTCTCAAAGCATACTTCTTTAAACTGAAATTCTATCTTCTTTTCTTACTTTACTTCTTTACTTTTAGAAATACTTATTACTTCTCAAAGCATACTCCTTAAAACTTAAATTCTATCTTCTTTTCTTACTTTACTTCTTCACTTTTCGAAATACTTATTACTTCTCAAAGCATACTTCTTTAAACTGAAATTCTATCTTCTTTTCTTACTTTACTTCTTCACTTTTCGAAATACTTATTACTTCTCAAAGCATACTCCTTAAAACTTAAATTCTATCTTCTCTTCTTACTTTACTTCTTCACTTTTCATAACTTCTTTTATTTAATAGCATATTTCTTAAAACTTAAATTCTATCTTCTTTTCTTACTTTACTTCTTCACTTTTCGAAATACTTATTACTTCTCAAAGCATACTTCTTTAAACTGAAATTCTATCTTCTTTTCTTACTTTACTTCTTCACTTTTCATAACTTCTTTTATTTAATAGCATATTGCTTAAAACTGAAATTCTATCTTCTTTTCTTACTTTACTTCTTTACTTTTCATAACTTCTTTTATTTAATAGCATATTGCTTAAAACGAAACTTCTATCTTCTTTTCTTACTTTACTTCTTCACTTTTCATAACTTCTTTTATTTAATATCATATTGCTTAAAACTTAAATTCTATCTTCTTTTCTTACTTTACTTCTTCACTTTTCGAAATACTTATTACTTCTCAAAGCATACTTCTTTAAACTGAAATTCTATCTTCTTTTCTTACTTTACTTCTTCACTTTTCGAAATACTTATTACTTCTCAAAGCATACTCCTTAAAACTTAAATTCTATCTTCTTTTCTTACTTTACTTCTTCACTTTTCGAAATACTTATTACTTCTCAAAGCATACTTCTTTAAACTGAAATTCTATCTTCTTTTCTTACTTTACTTCTTCATTTTTCGAAATACTTATTACTTCTCAAAGCATACTTCTTAAAACTTAAATTCTATCTTCTTTTCTTACTTTACTTCTTCACTTTTCCTTACATTTTTTCTCTAAGCTTACTCCTTAAAACTTAAATTCTATCATCTTTTCTTACTTTACTTCTTTACTTTTCATAACTTCTTTTATTTAATAGCATATTGCTTAAAACGAAACTTCTATCTTCTTTTCTTACTTTACTTCTTCACTTTTCATAACTTCTTTTATTTAATATCATATTGCTTAATACTTAAATTCTATCTTCTTTTCTTACTTTACTTCTTCACTTTTCGAAATACTTATTACTTCTCAAAGCATACTCCTTAAAACTTAAATTCTATCTTCTTTTCTTACTTTACTTCTTTACTTTTCGAAATACTTATTACTTCTCAAAGCATACTCCTTAAAACTTAAATTCTATTTCTTTTCTTACTTTACTTCTTCACTTTTCTTAACTTCTTTTATTTAATAGCATATTGCTTAAAACTTAAATTCTATCTTCTTTTCTTACTTTACTTCTTCACTTTTCGAAATACTTATTACTTCTCAAAGCATACTTCTTTAAACTGAAATTCTATCTTCTTTTCTTACTTTACTTCTTTACTTTTAGAAATACTTATTACTTCTCAAAGCATACTCCTTAAAACTTAAATTCTATCTTCTTTTCTTACTTTACTTCTTCACTTTTCGAAATACTTATTACTTCTCAAAGCATACTCCATAAAACTGAAATTCTTTCTTCTTTTCTTACTTTACTTATTCACTTTTCTAAATACTTATTACTTCTCAAAGCATACTCCTTAAAACTTAAATTCTATCTTCTCTTCTTACTTTACTTCTTCACTTTTCATAACTTCTTTTATTTAATAGCATATTTCTTAAAACTTAAATTCTATCTTCTTTTCTTACTTTACTTCTTCACTTTTCGAAATACTTATTACTTCTCAAAGCATACTTCTTTAAACTGAAATTCTATCTTCTTTTCTTACTTTACTTCTTCACTTTTCATAACTTCTTTTATTTAATAGCATATTGCTTAAAACTGAAATTCTATCTTCTTTTCTTACTTTACTTCTTTACTTTTCATAACTTCTTTTATTTAATAGCATATTGCTTAAAACGAAACTTCTATCTTCTTTTCTTACTTTACTTCTTCACTTTTCATAACTTCTTTTATTTAATATCATATTGCTTAAAACTTAAATTCTATCTTCTTTTCTTACTTTACTTCTTCACTTTTCGAAATACTTATTACTTCTCAAAGCATACTTCTTTAAACTGAAATTCTATCTTCTTTTCTTACTTTACTTCTTCACTTTTCATAACTTCTTTTATTTAATAGCATACTCCTTAAAACTTAAATTCTATCTTCTTTTCTTACTTTACTTCTTCACTTTTCGAAATACTTATTACTTCTCAAAGCATACTTCTTTAAACTGAAATTCTATCTTCTTTTCTTACTTTACTTCTTCACTTTTCGAAATACTTATTACTTCTCAAAGCATACTTCTTTAAACTTAAATTCTATCTTCTCTTCTTACTTTACTTCTTCACTTTTCATAACTTCTTTTATTTAATAGCATATTGCTTAAAACTTAAATTCTATCTTCTTTTCTTACTTTACTTCTTCACTTTTCGAAATACTTATTACTTCTCAAAGCATACTTCTTAAAACTGAAATTCTATCTTCTTTTCTTACTTTACTTCTTTACTTTTCATGACTTCTTTTATTTAATAGCATATTGCTTAAAACGAAACTTCTATCTTCTTTTCTTACTTTACTTCTTTACTTTTCATGACTTCTTTTATTTAATAGCATATTGCTTAAAACGAAACTTCTATCTTCTTTTCTTACTTTACTTCTTCACTTTTCATAACTTCTTTTATTTAATAGCATATTGCTTAAAACTGAAATTCTATCTTTTTTTCTTACTTTACTTCTTCACTTTTCATAACTTCTTTTATTTAATAGCATATTGCTTAAAACGAAACTTCTATCTTCTTTTCTTACTTTACTTCTTCACTTTTCTAAATATTTATTACTTCTCAAAGCATACTCCTTAAAACTGAAATTCTTTCTTTTTTTCTTACTTTACTTCTTCACTTTTCATAACTTCTTTTATTTAATAGCATATTGCTTAAAACGAAACTTCTATCTTCTTTTCTTACTTTACTTCTTCACTTTTCATAACTTCTTTTATTTAATAGCATATTGCTTAAAACTGAAATTCTATCTTCTTTTCTTACTTTACTTCTTCACTTTTCATAACTTCTTTTATTTAATAGCATATTGCTTAAAACGAAACTTCTATCTTCTTTTCTTACTTTACTTCTTCACTTTTCTAAATACTTATTACTTCTCAAAGCTTAGTCCTTAAAACTTAAATTCTATCTTCTTTTCTTACTTTACTTCTTCACTTTTCATAACTTCTTTTATTTAATAGCATATTGCTTAAAACTGAAATTCTATCTTTTTTTCTTACTTTACTTCTTCACTTTTCATAACTTCTTTTATTTAATAGCATATTGCTTAAAACGAAACTTCTATCTTCTTTTCTTACTTTACTTCTTCACTTTTCTAAATACTTATTACTTCTCAAAGCATACTCCTTAAAACTGAAATTCTTTCTTTTTTTCTTACTTTACTTCTTCACTTTTCATAACTTCTTTTATTTAATAGCATATTGCTTAAAACGAAACTTCTATCTTCTTTTCTTACTTTACTTCTTCACTTTTCCTTACTTCTTTTAGCTCTAAGCTTACTCCTTAAAACTTAAATTCTATCTTCTTTTCTTACTTTACTTCTTCACTTTTCATAACTTCTTTTATTTAATAGCATATTGCTTAAAATTAAAATTCTATTTTCTTATCTTATTTTACTTCATTACTTATTTAATATCTCAATCATCTTATTTTTCAACACTTCATTTTTTTTTCTTTCTTTCACTGGTTATTCAATCTTATTTTTCATACACTTTTTTTATTATTAACTTTCATATTTTTAATAAAAATGTTTTTATTTTTGTTTTGCTTTTCTTCATTTTGCAAAAAATTATATTTTTTACTTTTCTTATAAACCATTTTTAAGCTTAGTGAATTTCGGACTGCAATTTCTGCTGTTTACGATCCCAACACTTCCTTCATTGAATATTGTGGATATCCTGTTGCATTCGAGAAGCAGTTGTCAGTGAGCTCCATCGCTATGGGCAACCATGCTTTAAGCCTCTACCAGGAATGGATAATCAAGAGGAAGGCGTTCCCTTGCAAAGGTGAACTTTGACCATGGACTTTCTCAGCGACATGAAAGGAAGTTGTTCCTAGCCATAAAACCAGAAAGTATGATTCAGAAGGTCAGTCTCTGCTCCCACCATCTTTTTAATTATAATTTCTTACTTTTCTTAGCATATTTTTTTTTGTTTATTTTATCATTATTTTTGAAATATTTCTTCTTAGTAGATAATTTATGCTTTTTTTTGTATGTCAAGATCTTTTTCTTCTTTTATTAACTCTAAAAATCAAAATATTTCATTACCCAAAAACCAAAAAAATTATCACGACCCAATTCAAAAAAAAATTAGCACAACCCAAAATCAAAACATTTCGAAACCAAAATCAAAAATTATATCCTTCATTTTTTTTAATCCCATTTTTACTCAAAACCCTTTTATATTTTGAAACTTTTTTTTTGAAAATTTGTTCCTTTCTGACCTTTATCTATCCCGATTTCCCCCAGTTTGTTCCGTCCGAAAAAAGTCTTGCAGTGTAAAAAGCTGAGCAAAAAAACAAAATTAAATTTTTCACGATTTAATGCTGTAAATACTCTTATTCGCCTTTCATTTAGCTCTAAAAATTAAAAAAAATACCAAAACCCAATTCTTAAAATTTTTATCGTGCACCAAAGTCGAAAATTTTCAAATAAAAAAAAAACAAAAACTTGCAAAACCAAAACTTAAATCTTCAAAACCAAAATACAAAATCAAAAGTTTTCAAAGACAATATCAAAATTTTCAAATCTAAAATCGAAATTTTTCAAAACCAAAATCAAAAAAATTCAAAATCATATCAAAAAAAAAAATTTTAGTCACAAATTTTTTTATTCCCATTTTTTTCAAATTCTTTTTATAGTTTAAAACATTTTCTCAAAAAAATTTATTCCTTTCTGACCCTCTACTAATCCCGAAATCCCCCAACTTGTTCCGTCCCAACTCAGCCCTATAGTGTAAAACGCTGAGCAAAAAAAGGCTTTGACGTTTTTCACCATTTTCAGGGCTTCTAACTCATGAAAATTTAATCTGCTACACATTAAATGCAGTACGCTAAATTTTTCCTATCGTAAAATTACATTAAGCAACTTAAAAATAATAACAAACGTTATTAAATTTTATAATAAATTAAAAAAAACTTTGCGCGATCACGCAACTCAAAAAAATTTCTAAAACTATAATATAAAATTAAAAAAATTTTAGCTCTAGCACATAACTCAAAAATTTTTCTATCACTTGATAATTAAAATTATTTAGCTGAGCATATACCTCAAAAATTTTTCTAACGCCGGAAAAATTTAAATATTTTTACTCTAGTGCATACCTCAAAAATTTTTTCTGTCTCTGAAAAATTTAAAATTTTTAGCTCTGGTACGTACTTCGAAAAAATTTCTAACACTAGAAAAATTTAAGATTTATTAACTCTGGTACATACCTCAAAAATTTTTCCTAACGCCGGAAAAATTTAAATTTTTTAGCTCTAGTACATAACTCAAAAATTTTCGAACACTTGAAAATTGTTAGTTACTCTAACACTTGATTTTAAAATTAAATTAAAATAAAATATTAATAAAAATAACTAAGTTCAATAAAATACTTAAGAAAAATACGAACTTTAAAATTTTTAAAATTAATTGTAATTATGATATTAAGAGTAAGAACATACTTAATTAGAATAAAGACTTAGATAATTAAATTCTTAAATGTAAAAATTAAATAGTTTAAATAGTTTAAATAGTTTAACTCCAAATAGATCACTTGATAAATCTCTATCTGTCCTCCACACTCATTGTAGTATTAACCATTACACAATTCTAAAATCGCAAACCATAGTCAGCATATACTTTGCTCCAGTCAGTCTATATAAAATTGGTAGATTTGAACTTACCTACTATTAGTTGATAGTATCTACTCCATTCAATAACCTTCCTAAGTTCCATCTACGGAAATTGTAGTCTTTTGATTAAGCGAAGTCGAATGCACTTTAGTTACTTGATACCAACCAATTGTTGTCCTTAGATAATGATAAACTACCCACAGTGTCAGTATGACCCAATAGTACACATTCACACTATCCATTATTGATATTTCATATTCTTATTGTCTTGTCTCGTGATCCAGATAAAATAAGCTTATTGTCCATTGAAAAAATAACTGATTCCACATATGAAGTATGTCCCGAAAAGATCTTTGCACATTACTATGTCTTAGAGTTCCATAGTCTCACCGTCTTATCATCACTTCCCGATACGATGAACTCTGAATCACTGGATATAGCCACAGATGATACATAATGTGTGTGATTACACATGGTCTTACAGGTACCTGTCTTGACGTTCCATAGTCTCACCGTATTATCTCTACTTCCCGATACGATGAACTCTGAATCACTGGATATAGCCACAGCATATACATAACTAGTGTGACCACTCATGGTCTTACAGGTACCTGTCTTGACGTTCCATAGTCTCACCGTATAATCATAACTTCCCGATACGATGAACTCTGAATTACTGGATATAGCCACAGATCATACATAATGTGTGTGACCACTCATGGTCTTACAGGTACCTGTCTTGACGTCCCATAGTCTCACCGTCTAATCATAACTTCCCGATACGATGAACTCTGAATCACTGGATATAGCCACAGATGATACATAACTAGTGTGACCACTCATGGTCTTACAGGTACCTGTCTTGACGTCCCATAGTCTCACCGTCTAATCATAACTTCCCGATACGATGAACTCATTGTTTGGTGAGATGGCAACGGAAGTGACAGAGTTTGTGTGTCCAGTGTATATGTTTGGGTATTCAGAAGTTATGGATGAGAGGTTGGCGTTGGAGAGGTCGCAGTTGATAAACTTGGTATTGCGGAAGTTGGCGGTAGTTAGGTTGGAGTTTGAGAAATTGCAGGATGCGAATGTGGTGTCAGAGATGTCCGAGTTAATAAAGTCAGTATTTGAGTAGTTTTAATTCGTGAATTAAAAGTTCATGAAATTCAATAAAGTTACACCGTTTGAAGCTGCTTACGATATTCCTTGTTGAGATCTACACAACTAGATTATCTAATATAACTTGACATGAATTTATTAGTCAGCTACTTATGGTAATTATAATAGGATTTATATTTAGTTAATCAAACCTGGCTTGTTTAATGGATTGTTTTTCAAATTTTATATATTGAAATTCTCTTCCTTTATCTAGTTTAGGAACTTATTTAAATTCTCGAACGTTAAGTTTGAGAAATCAGATATTACATACTTGATCAAATTCTATTACTCTTAACATACTTAAATTACTTGGATTTCATTCTTAAAATCATTCTATATATTCACTACTCTTTACTCTATTGCTTAAACTAACTCTCTGGTTTATACTATTTATCTCTCGTTTTATGAAAGCTCTAATTTAACTAAAGAATCTTTAAATTGAACTTATTATTATTGTTATTATTAATCTATTACTTAATCTTATTATTGATACTGGATAATCGAAGTTTCTTATTTAATTTGATGGTCATTATTTTTTGAGCTTGTTTAACCTTATTATTGAACAACATGCTTTGATACTTAAAAACAACCTCTTATCACTTTAAATTGCTTGAAATACTTTTCTACTAACTAGTCTGCCTTACTTAATGTTAAGTACTAACCATTGTCATTTTCTCTTAAATATGCAAACAGATTGAACATACATGTTTGAATATTATTTCTTAAAGTTTACAAGTCTATTTGCTAACTTAAATTTTTCTTAAGATTTTCTATCTCTCGCAATATTTACTAGAATTATTCTTGAGCTTACCCATTTTGTCCTTAGTTTTATTGTTACTAACTCGTCGCTAAGGTCTATTACTATTACACTTGATTTGTGGCTTGAAGAGTAGCTAAACGATTCAATAAATTCTTTATTTCACTGTTGCTTAGAGAAAGTGAATTGATTAAAGTCTTGAATACTTACTGAACCGATAACGACTGGATATGTTTTATAAGTTGATCACTGTCGTATATTATCTTTTTTATCATATTAACTTAATTCTATTTCTAATCATATTAGTCCTATAACCACTTGAACTACTCATTGATTTGCACTTGATCAATTATTGTTTTTTAATGCTGTTGTACTTCTTACTGGACTTGCTCTTAAACTTGATACCCTTGTAACTCTTTAGGGTTTATGTTATAGACTTAACGATGTACTTTGCATTTGATTTCTTAAGTAAACTAAAATACTGTTTTAAGACAAAATAAACATGTAATACAACCACATGGTAATTGCTTAGATACTCGCTTGTCTTAATCGAATTGCTTTTGACAGTTTGGACACTGATTGCTATCCATTTATAAAGATTAAAAATCAATTAGTATATAGAAACTAATTATATTGAAATAAAAATTGAATAATTATTTTTATTATTTAAAAAAAAGATTTAACTTAAAAAAATTAAAAATTTTAAAATAGAATTTTAAATATTAATAGGATATTCGAAATATTTTAGTATTATGAATTTAAAAAAAATTAAAAATTAAAGAAATATATAAAACTAAAATGTAAATAATTAAAAGTCAAATTCTAAAATATAATATAAGAATATTCTAAAAATAT
The DNA here is from genome assembly GCA_946699065.1 of Loxodes magnus. Taxonomy (NCBI): domain Eukaryota; phylum Ciliophora; class Karyorelictea; order Loxodida; family Loxodidae; genus Loxodes; species Loxodes magnus. The sequence continues at coordinate 12,444 of CAMPDV010001027.1, forward strand.
TATAATTAAGAAAAAAAAATAGAGAAATATGATATCATAAAAAAAAATTCCAATATATAATTATAATATTTTAATGACTTAAGTACAAAGAGATGATAAAAAAGATGGCGGAATGGAACAAAGACTTTCTCGACTAAAAGGCTTCTCGTAGCTCCTTAGATCAATCTTTCCAGCTCTAACGAACTCCAACGAAGACAAAAAAGAAATAATATTGTAAAATCTCAGAAGAAAAATAATATCCATCCAAGATTTAAAAAAAAAAGATACACCTTTGAACAACTTATGAACTTAGATAAAAAGTCTTGTTTAAATCATTTTTGATTACATTGATAAGGTAGAGGACCTCGAACATTACGTCATAAGTTTACAATAAGACTTATAAGATCATGTCTAGGACGAGAGACCTCATAATGAATTTGTGACCAAAGATGATATTAACAACAGATATTAAGAAATAGAATGCGATATAGTAAGAATTTATGAATAAATGGGAACAGATTTCTTAAAGTATGAAAACGCACTTTAATAAATAACGGAATTAAAAAAAGAGACTAGGAAAATTAGAGGAATAAGATCTAAAAAAGAAATAATGATTCAATGGTAATAGAAGAATAACCTATGACGACAGAAAAAATTTTCAAGAAAAAATGTTATATATGCGGCAGTTTATTCCACTTATGAAAAAAATTGTAGGAGGAATTGGTAAATAAAAAAAAATATTTGGAAAGAACTTACAAATTTTTATCCTTCCTCGGATGGTTAGCTTTGAAGAAAAAAGAAAACTCCAAGACCATTCGGAAAGCTCGGAAGTGAACTTGGGTGGAGACACCGGCGAGTTCGAGACCCTGTAAAAGGTAATGCAGGAAGTTATGGACCTATTAAGGAAACATTCCATTATCCATAAAATTTTTAATTTAATTTAAGTACAAATAGATAAAAAAAGAAAGAAAAATAAATAAAAATTATTATATATTGCGAATCACCTCTTTATCACTCAGCACTTTCGTAATTAATATTTAAAATTAAGAAAAATGTTTACATGTTTACATGTTTCTTGTTATAATTTTATTAATCCAATGAGATATGTCACCTTCAATAAATGGGAAATATTCTTAATAAAGATTATTCTCGACTCTTAACTTAGATGTACTTGTCTTCTTAAATAAAAAAATTTAGAAAAAAATAATTATTAAGTTGTCAGTATGACCGTAAGTAAAACGTTTTTACATCTTGTGAGAATTCTTAAGAAAGTTAGGGTTATCTCTTCCTAACTTGTCCACTGTTTTTTGTGGTGACAATTTATTGTGAGAGATTACTTGTTATGTAGTATACACTACACCAAATGTTCATTGATTATCCTGACAACTGACGACATTCATTTTTTTAATATAAACATTATTATGGAAATTTAACAAATTATAACTATCAACAAAAACATATTAAAAATAAATTAATATATGAAAATAATATTTGTATATATATTCGATGAGAAATGATTAAAAAAAATATATAAATTAAACAAAAAATGTTTTATAAAATCACAAAAAAAATTTATAAAACTTATATATTATAAGAATAAGAATGAAAATACTATATTTATAACCACGTCATCTTTTAAAAAAAAAATTCTTATTAAACTTAACAATAACTTCCCAATGAACCAGAAAAAAATGAAATGCTTCTTAAATATTCGAAACTTTAATATCAGAGACTAAGCTTAAAACATAAAAAATAACCAAATGTCACAAAAAGTCTAAGTAATTACAACTGAAAAAAAATATATAAATAAAAACAGATAGTTTAATTCATGTTTAACCTAAATTAAGAATTTATAAAGACTAATAACTGACTAAATAAAATAAAATCGAGATATTAACTATTAAAATTTAAATAGGGTGGAAAGCCCTTTCCTTCGGATGTTGCTTGGAGGTCCAGCAAGGCAAATAAAAAATAAGCGCAGACGGAGGATAAATCGGAGAAAGAGAAATCAATGACAAGAGAAAGACGATGTAACAAGCTGAAGAACTCTGAATGCCAGGAGGAAACTTTCTTCATTATAGGTCGGGGAAGTGTACCCGTAATTGCATATTGCATTCCTATGCTTTGGAAGGAAAAATTACAGGGACGTACTGCAGGAAGAGAAAACAAGGACAGAGAGACATTAATTTTTTTTTCAACATTAAATAAAATTAATTTAAAGAGCTTCGCATCAACGAGAGTGCTACGCGCTCTATAATCCAATTTATTTATTTAAATAAATAAATTAAAAAAATAACAATAAAACTTTACTTCCATTAAAGAAAATTAAATGCTTTTTGAAGTACTTCATAAGATCAAACCAACAACACTTAAAGCATGCAAACAAATCAGATAGAAATTAATATAAGACCACAAAAAAATAAAAAATAAGCAAAAATTATAAACTCAAATGGCTACAATAGAGAAAAAACAGAAAAAATGATGATTGAAAAAGGAAATTATCAGAAATCTTAAAAGAAAAAGAAATAAACAATAAAAAATTAAATCTGTTTTAGATGATAAAAGGCATATAAATCGACAACATAAGAAAGTTATAAATGAAACGAAAAAAAATCGAATTTTAAAAGTAATTAAAAAATAAGTGTAGAAATGAATAAGCTATTAAGATCAAAAAATCAAAAAAAACTATAATTGCTGAAGAAAGAGTTTATGAATGAATGAATTAATTAACCAATCAATTAATTTATGTGGTTTCATCATAAATTAAGAGAAAATCAAAAGTAAGGGTATTCTTGGAAATTATCTTATCAGACCAGAATCTTCTAAATTTTCTTCCATTTATTCTAATTTTTCTTCCAATAGATTCATTATATCCTAATCTGAATAATTAGATTCAATCTCCATCATTAGGTCTTTTTAAAACAGTAGAATTCTATTTCTATCAATTACTTTTCCAACTCTTTCATTTGTCTTTAGATAGTTAAGCTATCTGTTAGTCTTTTCTGAGGGTATCGCAAGTTCCTTTCCACATTTTCTTAGAATTGTTATAAAGTTGCTAAATAATATTTTTATTTTTGTCCTCTTGATAAATGATTATAAATTCAAATATGCTCGTTGGATCCTGCTCTATAGTCTTTACCGTTTTTTTCTAATAAGGAAGAATTTTTTAAATATAACCCCATTTTATTTTCTTTTATATATCTTGCAGAAAATTTTTAATGTGACAATCTATTTCTTTTCTTTTGATTACTTGTAGAGTTCGTATCAGATTTTCGAATTTGTAATTTCCTCACACTATTTCTTCAAGCCTGAGTTTAAGAAGGCTTATTTTTATTAGTTATTACTGATATTTACGTTCTCAAGATTTTCTATTAACTATTCTCTTTCTTCTTTGTATTATCTGCAATCTTCTATTATACGGATCTCATCTTCCTTTCTATAATTTCAGAATTAGCATGCTTCACTCTCTATTAGATTTTTTTCTTTCATTGCCTATGCTAATCCATTACATTTGGCCCGTTGCCTAAATAAGTATCATATTTCCTGTTTTCTGTGTTTGTTGAATCTTGGATAGTTTGGTATTCCTTGTATGAATTGTTCATTTAATTCAGTCTAATTTTTTGCAGGTGATCATATTCTACATTCGTGTAATGGAATTTACATCATTATGGAACTTTATCGCTTTTTATCATTAATTTTCCATCTATTCCTTTTCATTTTTCTTGTATTATTATTTCGTCATTGAGCTGTAGTGCCTCCATTACCTTCCTTGAGTTATGTTTCAAATATATACTTATTCCTCTTTGTTAATTGACATATTCATCCATCCAATGTTGATTCTTAGTTTAGGAGTAATTTTCTTCTGAACATTAACATACGTTAACACATATAGTATTGTAGTTTAAGGAAATGCAGTTCATTCTCCAGGATTTCGTTTTATGCGCAAAAAGGTCCATCTATTACAGCTCTTAATGATCTAAGCTGCATGATTTCCAATTTATTAATTAATTAATTTAAATATAATATTTTCAATATTTAAGAATAGTGAGACATAGTTGCAATAGATATCGCTTAGACTATAAATATTAAAAATATGTTGAAAGATAAAAGTTTGCAAATGTCAATCAAGTTTCTTCTTGCTCTTTCACTATCATATATTTTTATTTATTTTCTTGATTAAATTTTTCTTTTTTTCCCTCTAGAAGCTCTTCTAACAACTCATCTTGTAGTTTAAACATTTCAAGACGCTTTTTGAGTAATTTGAAATTAAAATTTTTGATTAATTTGTCTATTTTAGGAATTTTATTTTTTGAAAGATGTTTGCTTATATAGTTTTAGTCATAAAGAATTAGTTTCTTTTTGTCTTTTTCTTTAAGAGCTTTATGACTTTCGAATTCCTCTATAATATCTGCATAGTATTAGCATTCAAAAATATGATCAGTTTCATCAAAGTCTTAGCCACATAAACAAATAATGCTATATCTAACGTTAATGTAGAGATTACTGAGTTCTTATTGAAAATTAAAAGAAAAATTTCTTAGTCTATAGATGGAAATAGTCTCTCTAATATAGTGTTTATTACATTTAGTGTAAGTATTTTCAGGAAATACACTTTAATTATTTTCTAGTTAGTCTATAATTATTTTTGCTATTGGCATAAGTGTATTTCTAGAGAGACATTCCATTAAGAATTTATGTTTTATTTTTTATTCCGTGAGTTTATAAAAATCCATATTATTCTAAACATGTGACATGTCAAAATTATACAATACGATATATTTCTTTATATGTTTCTAGTATGGTAAATTAAATTTAGTGAATTTTTCTAATAAAAAAGCAGTGTCTGAGTTAGGATTTTCTTTGCTGTATTATATTAATTTTTAATAAAAGTGCATTAAATTTGGAGTTACCTTATGTGTAAAAGGAAGCCAGTTTAGATCAATAAAGCATAAATCATTGAATGTGAATTCTTAAGATCTAAACACCTATCTTGAAATAAACCTTTACATTTTGCTATCTTGCTTTTTATTCCTTTAATTCCAGAAATAGTAGCTCACGGAGTAATATCACTTCCATATTAAACTTTAGGCAAAATAAAAGTTCTATAAAGAATTTTGAAGCTGAGAGGGGATACTAAAACATATTTAGAAAGTATTACAGTAACTTTTTAAATAGCTACTCTGTGTTTGATAGCTAATGCTGTACAATGTAATTTTTAATTTTATTTTATTCCTAACTAATATCCTAAATAGTTAACTTCATCTTTTTAAGCAATTGAAATTCCATTGAACTTTAGAGTAATAGAAGGTTATCTTTTTTTTCATTTATTTTTTTTCAGAATTCTATTACTTCACATTTATCTACATTAATTGTAAGTTTTACTCAATCAAAAACTGTAGATGTAGCTTATAATACTTTTTAGGCATTTTTCTAGGAAGAGGACAATTGGATTAAGTCGTCTGCAAAGGCTCGTACTACGAAAGTTTTAGATAAGATTTGAAATCCTGATTTCTTCTGATTATCTTCTAAATATCTTATAGCAATATAATAGTATAAAATTGTAAGTACAGGTGCATGACTACTTCCTTATAATACTTCATTGTTATATTTAGTTGTTCTTGTAAGATATCCATAAATTATAAACTTCGCATCAACATTATCATAAAAAGATTCTAGTGCCAATATTAGGTCCAAAGGTAACCTAAGTCTTCTAAGATGGCCAAAAAGTAATTTTCTAGATATGCTATCAAACATTTTTTCTCCATCTATTAAAGTAGCAATTAATTACTTTTTATGAGATCATCTACGATGCAAGTCTATAATTTACTAAATTGTTCAAATTTGCTAAATAGTGGAGCGTTTACGAATAAATCCAAATTAGGCTGGATGCAAAATGTTTCGTTCATAAATTTAAATTTAAACTAAAAGAGTTTTTTGACGTCTTTAATTGCAAGAATTGCTTCTTTCAATTATAGACGTTAGTAAATGTTTTTAAATAGTTTTTTAATCTTGTTTACATCTCATCATTTTTCTTTAATTAGTTCTTCTTTCTATTCATCTTTAGCTTCTTCCTTTTTTGCTTTCTCCATTTCTAGAATCTCAAGTCTCCTTGTCATTAGCTTCTTATGAAATATTTTGATCTATAAGTCTAAATACTCCAATTTAGACCTTGAAAATGAGTTTAGATATTCTTGATCGTATAGTATAAGGCGCCTTAAGTCATAATTTCCGATATTTTCCGATAATCAATTCATTATATTAGAATAGTACACACATTTAAAGATATGCTCGAAAGTTTCATACTCTCCACACATACAATAGGGATTATCAATGGGGTAATGACGATCTTAAAGATCCTTACGGAAATTATAAGTTTAGGTTCTAAGTTTATATATACTGATAATTTCTCGTCTATACTATTTGTTTAATTTAGTATAAGTAATTTGTGGAAATTGTTAAAGATTACCAAATTATTCAGTATATACTCTAGCTGTTTTCATCCTCATAAATTTTTTAGTAGCTACTTTGTAGAAATATTGTTGTATTTTTTCTCTTACATGTTTAGTAAAAGTTTTAAGATTGGTATTATTCTATTAATTCTGCAGATCGATATTATAAAGGTCTGATAATTGCTACACTTAATCGTAGTATTGAAATCCTTTTTTCCATATATTAATGAAAAGAGAGCCTATTGTTGATCTTGGAAAATCAGTACTTTCTTATTTAATTTTATGGTAGAATCTGAAGAATTTTATAGCCATAATGTGCTTAAAGGGTAATCAATTCAGGTCTATATAACATGATTCATTAAATGTTGAAGATGCTACTTAAAAAGCTTTTCTTGAAATTAATCTCATGCTTGATTCTATTCTGTTCAGAACTCCAGTTACTCCTTTTTGAATACTTCATGGTACTAAGTCTCCTCCATATTCTGCTTTAGGTAATGTAAAAAGTCTACATAAAGTTTTAAAATGTCAAGGAGTTACATTCTTATATCTCATCAGTTAAAAAACAGCTTTCTTCATTGCAGCTATATACTTGAATGCAGTTTCTTTGCAATGGGGATTTAAGTTCTTCTTCTAATGTAGAATAACTCCTAAATATGTTACTTGTTCTTTTTAAGCAATTGGCTAATTTCCTAATCATAAATTTAAAATTTATTATTTCTGATTCTTCTTTAGAAATTAGATGCATTCGGATTTGGTAACATTAATCTTTAAATGTGTTCATGCAAAAACTTTATTTGCTTCATTTATTAAATTCTACATCTACTTTGCAGATTTGGAAAGAAGAATAAGATCATCTGCCCATCCTCTACAAGCGAAGCTAATACTTGAATCCTGGCATTTAAATCCCAATTAGGTACTTTTACTTTCCAGATATCTAATTACTATGTCATAATACAATAATGCTAAAACTGGTCCATGAGAACTTCCTTACATAACTCCATTGTTGAACTATAAAGTTCTGGTGCTCTTACCATCTATGATAAATGAAGAATTTAGGTTTTTATAAAACGATTCTAAAGCTATTATTATTCCAAGTGGTAGTTTAACTCTCTTAAGTTAATCAAACAAGAGTCTTCTTTCTATTGAGTCAAACATTTTTTCAACGTCTATCAGTGTTGCTATCAATTTAGTCTTACCTTTAGCACATTTCCGATAGTTATCAATTATTTGTTATATTATTCAAATTTATTAAGTTGTTTATCTGTTTTTCATAAATCCCATTTATGAAGGGTGAATCAAATTTCTCTAATAAATCAGATTGTATAGTCTTTTTGTTAAAGCTTTATCATATAGTTTTAGAATAGTATTAATAAGAGAAATAGGTCGTCAGTTTTTCCAATCATCTTTATTTCCTTTTTTAAATATTGGAATTATCACCGATATATTTAATTCCTAAGGGATTCTTCCAAGTCTTAGCATATTATTCAGAAAAGAATGAAGAATTATTAATAAATATTATCCACCATATTTCAGAAGTTCGCCTTTTATTCCATCTGGACCAGCTGCTTTTCCATTCGGAATTTCTTTTATAATTTCTTATATTTCTTTTATGGTAAAAAGATCAAATCCTTACAAATACGAGAGTGGATAATCTTTAATTTCTTAAATATTATCGTATATTTTATCTATTTTTTAATTACTAAGATTTATCTATTCTTGAGTTAGATTATAATGCTTGTTAAAAACACAATTTTCCCATGATTCAATGAATTTATTTTTGATTTCTTAATTAAAGTTCATAGTATTTCTCTTCAAAGGATTTAGAATTTTCTTAGCCTGTGAAAAAATTTCCCTAGAATCTCCATTAAGAAGTAGAAATTTCTTTTTTGCTTTGTTTTTTTTAAATTTTCATAGATTATACTTGAAGTCTTTCCAAAGTCGTTTTGCTTCCTCATGAAGATTAGTTACTTGCTAGTTTATTCTTCCAAATCTTACGTGAGCTTCCTTATATTCTGAGTTAGTTCTTTTTGCCTCTATATATTTCTTTGTGAGAGCTCGAGGAAGTTTGTTATAATTTGAATCTGGAATAAACGAACCTAATGTTTGATCAGCATTGTCTTAAATATTACTTTTGATGCATTCATATTAATCTTCAAGATTATCTTAATCTATTTAAAAGAATTCTAGATAAGTTTGTAGGAAAGATTCTTAATATTTTTATCTATCTATTGCATCTTATAACCTATTTATTTTATATTTTCTCTGAGTTATCTTTTCCCAATATACTATAGAATTATTGATAAAGTCGACAGTGATTGGAATATGATCAGAAAATAAACTATTATTATGAGCAGTGAAATTTGCAAACTACTTAACGTTCAAATGGTTGCTTATAATGATATAATCATTACAATACGTTTTTCCTGTTCCTTTGTGAATACATGTATTAATGTTGCTATCATTCACTATCTCAAGATCGTTTTATAGTAAGAATTCTTATAGTCTAATGTTATTATCATAAGCATTTTCAGGATTATCACCGAAGCCTTATAAAAGAGCATTGAAATCTCCCATTAGTATATGTGGATTATCATTATATAAATTCAGCAATGTATTTAGTTGTTCATAAGCTAAATCTTTAACATCTTAACTTTTTCCATTATCAGGCATGTAACAAGACGTGATTAAAATATTATCCAGTTTAATTGTTATGAATCTATTTATTTCTTTTTCAACTTATATATGTATTTCTGTACTATTAAATTCTTCTCCTACAATTAAGCATACACCTCCTCCTTTTCCTGAGTTCTTAAAATATGTTTTAAATCCATTTATCAATATTGGAGGAAAGTCATCTTTTTATCAGGTTTCGTTTATTGATAAAATATCTATACTGTTATCTCTGATAAATTCTTCAATATTCAAGCACTTGCTCGCTATTCCATTAATATTTATATGTCCCATCTTTATTTTTTAAATTTATTAGTCCTTTCTAATTTTTTCCGAGCCTGCAGATAGACCACTTTCGTAAATGCAAATGCTTTTCTATCCTTATTGGTTAATCTAAATATGTACTAATCTTTTTCCATACTCAGGATGTTAATGAAAATATTGTATCAAAATATATATTACTTACGTCGTATATTTTTTAAGTAGCTTTCTATCTATATCAATTTTACTTTTCACACTATCACATGTACCTTATTCTAAATCTTAAGTAACTGTGACATATCTACCTTATATATTGTGCATTTCGTACTATGGACGTCTTCAAGTTTCGGATTTAATAAACTTTTAAAGTTATAGACTAGTCAGATTGAAATAACATATTATTTAATCGCACTCTTTTTTATTATTATGTTTACTCATACGTTTTGCTGGCGGAATTGTTTTATCTTCTTCTTCATGTTTCCTTTTAAGAATATTAAGATTAATATTGGAAGATAAGGTTTAATTCTGATAAATAGCATCGATCGAATCTGTTTAGTTTTATTAATCTTTTTTTCATCTTTTAGTAGAATAATTAAATATATCTTTTTTCAAATTTTAATTAAGTTTTTAAAACTCTTCTATTTTTATCTCAAGTGTCTACATATTTTGGGTACTTTAAATGAATTTTAAGTTGAGTTAGTGATATTAATGCTATAGTAAAACAAAATCTTCATCTGGCAATTTTATTTGACAGTATTAGTTATTATGTTATGTTATAATAGTATTAGTTTATGCTTCCTATTAATTATTTTAAGTTTACATTAACTTGTCTTGCTTGATTATATTTGTTTGAGTAAATTTTTGACACAAAAAAGCTGTTTATTATTTATTTATATTATCTGTTTAGATAATACTATCCTTTGTTTAAATATTTCCATATAATGTCTAAGTTTATGCATCTACAAATTACTTCTTCTAAAATTACTATTAATTACTGAATTCTTTTGTATGTTAGATTTAATTCTAAAATAATTCTTTATACATTTGAATTTCCTTATTTTTTAATAGAATTTAATTTTGAAAAGCTATATTTATTTCATATTTTTATTATCTTTACTTATCTAATTCGATTTTAAAAGTTAAAATTTCCATTTAAGCTTTCTATTCTTAATCTATAAATTACTTATTTTAGTTTTATAATTTTTAATATTAAGAATATAACTCTTGGAGTTAAATTTCGTTTATTATTTTTTATTAGGTAATTTGTTGAAGTAAATATTAGTTCTATTCTAATATAGTCTATTGATATCCTTGCTAAGTTTTATTTAGAAAGTTATCTATTTCAATTTAAGTAAAATTTTTAATTTTATTAAAGTTTTGGCATAGTGAATTATTTGCTCCTATCATTTAAGCTTAAGTAAAGCTTTAATTAGCATTGGCTTCAATTTGAATCTCTTAATTAGATTATATTTCATATTTTGAATTGACTTAATTCTCATAGTTTTTCTATTATATCTAAATTTCTTGAAATATACTAATTATTTCATCTGTTTAAACTATTTAGTTACTGTAATAAGTGGAGAAGTTTGTTTAAGTAATTTTATGAACTAGTTATTTTGATAGCATTTTTTTGTGATATTGCTATATATCAGATTTGATTGACTAAAAATTGTTCTATAATTGTTTATATTTCTAATAAATTTTATTTATATAAGTTTTATAATATATTTTGGATATTTCTTAGTTACTTATCAATGTTTCAATATCTCGTTCATATTTTGCTTTTATATTAATTAACATTTCATTTAATTATTGGTTCTTATCTATAAGTCTTTATATATTATGTTTAAGTTCTTTTATTTCTAAGGTAAATAAATTCTCATTAGACTAATTAATTATTTAATTTTATATTACATTTCTTAAATCAGCAGTTTAATTTTAAGCTTGTTTGCTCTGAAGATCAGGTAAATAATGATTATTTGAATTATCAGGATTAGTAGTATTATTTTATTTCTGATTAATTTCGTTATTTGAAATTTAATAGAATTGTTAATTAGTATTATTCAAAAATGAATCTTAAGTTTATGTTATTTTTGACTACCATAAAAGGATATCTTTATTTGAATTTTAATTAGGATTTGAAGGTATATCTTTTGAATTCTAACTATCTAAGATAATATCTTATTTTTGGAAAGATTTCTTAGGTAATCGTTTCGTATCTTTCGCGGTATTATTTTAGGCGGTTAATCTGTTCATCTATTTATAGGTTGATTTCACTTTCATAATACGCTACAATTAATATCCACGTTGAAGAGAGTTCCTAAGTAGTTTTAATGGGACGCGTATGAATTTGTTTTCCGGTTTTTGACTACAATTTTTAAGTAGTTGTCTTAATAAATTCATTATTAGGTTTACTTATTTAATTTGTAGTTACTCCAAATCTTTCGTTTGGAGATTTTAATGCACCTGCCTATGCTTTTCCTATGAATTTGCAGCTTCTTTGAAATTAATTAAAGAAGAGTCACTATTAAAAACTAGTGAATTCTATATTTCGTCCATTTTTTTTTTGTTTCGTTCATAAATATAATGTTAAATTCTTTATGTTAGTGCTTTATCATAAATTTTAAGTAGACAGTTCAATAAAGCGATAGGTCGTCAATTACATCAATTAATTTTGTTTCCCTTTTTGAAAATCGGAAGAATGTTTATTTTTTTCATTGCATTAGGTATTTTAAATGTTCTAAGCATGTTATTAATGAAACTTGTAATAATTTAATGGAAATCTTAACCTCCATATTTAATAAGCTCAGCTTTTAGACCTTCATTAACTGTAGCTTTATTATTTACAAGCTAAGATATAATTTTTTTAATTTCAAATCACGTAAAAAGAGGTATATTTTATAAATGACTTAATTCCTAATTTAAGATAAAAGATTTATTTCTAAATATTCCATCTATTTTTTTATTTGAGAAGTTAAAATCTATCTTGCTTATTTTAGAATGTTTATCAAAAACGTTAGTTTGCCAATTTTCAAATTGCTGTTGTTAGTTAAAGTTAAAATTCATCTAATTACGAATTTTAAGGTTTATTAGATTCTTTGCTTGTTTAAACATTATTTAAGCATTATTTTTTAGATCTTTATGTTTTTCCTTAGCTTTTTATCTTTTTCATTTCCAAAATTTGTGAAGATAATGCTTAAAAGATTAAATTTTAAGCTAGTAAAATTTAGTAACTTCTTTTTTACGCCGTCCATACAATGCTAATGGGTTCTAATATGCAATATTATCCTTTTTGCTTGAACAAAAAACGTAGCAAAGTAACTTGGCAATTGATAATAGTTTTTTCTTTGATTTTAAGATACAACCACAATCTAAGCATCATAACTAATAAGATCAAAGATGAATAGAAACTAATTGTAAAAATCATTTTAATAAAGTTACTAGAATTTATAAAATTATCCAAAAAATAGTTTAATAAAAGTTTCTCGTGTTCAGATTCTATAATTTAAAAAATTTAAAGAGTAATCGTTATTTTTAATCTTATTCACTTCTTTTTAAATTATAATTAAATATAATACTTAGTAGAAAATTATCAAAAAAACAACCCCAATCTTGGATAAATTTATAGTCAACGAAATCATGAGAATTTAAATGTTAAGTTGCAAATAAGAAGTCAATACAATAGAAATAATATTTCGCTCAATAAAAAAATGTGTTGGACTCAATATCATTAAAATCAGTTAATTCATTTGCTCTATAAAGTCTTGTAATCTTTAAGTCTAAATATTGATTTGTGATGACTTATTACCATAGTAAGAAAGTAAAGCATTGAAGTAGTCAAAAATTATAATAGGGTTCGTTCGAATTTTTTTTTTTAATTAAGGATTTCATATGCAATGTCATTATAAAATTTGAATTTTGATTTGTAGGCAAAAAACACAATGCAATTATAAAATTTCAAACTATCACGCTTAAAAATAGTCCAGGAAGATTTGAAAATTCAATTATTTTCAACAACAAAAAAAATTAATTTTTTACTAATGACAAACTATACTCATAATGCTAAAGATACCTGTCTTGACTTCCCATAGTCTCACCGTATTATCTCTACTTCCCGATACGATGAACTCTGAATCACTGGATATAGCCACAGCATTTACACAATGTGTGTGACCACTCAAGGTCTTACAGGTACCTGTCTTGACGTTCCATAGTCTCACCGTCTTATCTCTACTTCCCGATACGATGAACTCTGAATCACTGGATATAGCCACAGCATATACATAATGTGTGTGACCAGTCATGGTCTTACAGGTACCTGTCTTGACGTTCCATAGTCTCACCGTCTTATCTCTACTTCCCGATACGATGAACTCTGAATCACTGGATATAGCCACAGATGATACAGAATTAGTGTGACCACTCATGGTCTTACAGGTACCTGTCTTGACGTTCCATAGTCTCACCGTCTTATCTCTACTTCCCGATACGATGAACTCTGAATCACTGGATATAGCCACAGATGATACATAACTAGTGTGACCACTCATGGTCTTACAGGTGCCTGTCTTGACGTCCCATAGTCTCACCGTATAATCATAACTTCCCGATACGATGAACTCTGAATTACTGGTTATAGCCACGTCATTTACATAACTAGTGTGACCACTCATGGTCTTACAGGTACTTGTCTTGACGTCCCATAGTCTCACCGTATAATCATAACTTCCCGATACGATGAACTCTGAATCACTGGTTATAGCCACGTCATTTACATAACTAGTGTGACCACTCATGGTCTTACAGGTTCCTGTCTTGACGTTCCATAGTCTCACCGTCTTATCATCACTTCCCGATACGATGAACTCTGAATCACTGGATATAGCCACAGATGATACATAACTAGTGTGACCACTCATGGTCTTACAGGTACTTGTCTTGACGTCCCATAGTCTCACCGTCTTATCTCTACTTCCCGATACGATGAACTCTGAATCACTGGATATAGCCACAGATGATACAGAATTAGTGTGACCACTCATGGTTTTACAGGTACTTGTTTTGACGTCCCATAGTCTCACCGTCTTATCTCTACTTCCCGATACGATGAACTCTGAATCACTGGATATAGCCACAGCATGTACATAATGTGTGTGACCACTCATGGTCTTACAGGTTCCTGTCTTGACGTTCCATAGTCTCACCGTCTTATCTCTACTTCCCGATACGATGAACTCTGAATCACTGGATATAGCCACAGCATATACATAATGTGTGTGACCAGTCATGGTCTTACAGGTACCTGTCTTGACGTTCCATAGTCTCACCGTCTTATCTCTACTTCCCGATACGATGAACTCTGAATCACTGGATATAGCCACAGATGATACAGAATTAGTGTGACCACTCATGGTCTTACAGGTACCTGTCTTGACGTTCCATAGTCTCACCGTCTTATCTCTACTTCCCGATACGATGAACTCTGAATCACTGGATATAGCCACAGATGATACATAACTAGTGTGACCACTCATGGTCTTACAGGTACCTGTCTTGACGTTCCATAGTCTCACCGTCTTATCTCTACTTCCCGATACGATGAACTCTGAATCACTGGATATAGCCACAGATGATACATAACTAGTGTGACCACTCATGGTCTTACAGGTACCTGTCTTGACGTTCCATAGTCTCACCGTATAATCATTACTTCCCGATACGATGAACTCTGAATCACTGGATATAGCCACAGATGATACATAACTAGTGTGACCACTCATGGTCTTACAGGTACCTGTCTTGACGTTCCATAGTCTCACCGTCTTATCTCTACTTCCCGATACGATGAACTCTGAATCACTGGATATAGCCACAGCATATACATAATGTGTGTGACCAGTCATGGTCTTACAGGTACCTGTCTTGACGTTCCATAGTCTCACCGTCTTATCTCTACTTCCCGATACGATGAACTCTGAATCACTGGATATAGCCACAGATGATACAGAATTAGTGTGACCACTCATGGTCTTACAGGTACCTGTCTTGACGTTCCATAGTCTCACCGTCTTATCTCTACTTCCCGATACGATGAACTCTGAATCACTGGATATAGCCACAGATGATACATAACTAGTGTGACCACTCATGGTCTTACAGGTACCTGTCTTGACGTTCCATAGTCTCACCGTCTTATCTCTACTTCCCGATACGATGAACTCTGAATCACTGGATATAGCCACAGATGATACATAACTAGTGTGACCACTCATGGTCTTACAGGTACTTGTCTTGACGTCCCATAGTCTCACCGTCTTATCTCTACTTCCCGATACGATGAACTCTGAATCACTGGATATAGCCACAGCAGAAAAAAAACTAGTGTGACCACTCATGGTCTTACAGGTACCTGTCTTGACGTCCCATAGTCTCACCGTATAATCATTACTTCCCGATACGATGAACTCTGAATCACTGGATATAGCCACAGCAGTAAAAAAACTAGTGTGACCACTCATGGTCTTACAGGTTCCTGTCTTGACGTCCCATAGTCTCACCGTCTAATCATAACTTCCCGATACGATGAACTCTGAATCACTGGATATAGCCACAGCATATACATAATGTGTGTGACCACTCATGGTCTGACAGGTACCTGTCTTGACGTTCCATAGTCTCACCTTCTTATCTCTACTTCACGATACGATAAACTCTGAATCACTGGATATAGCCACAGCATGTACATAATGTGTGTGACCACTCATGGTCTTACAGGTACCTGTCTTGACGTCCCATAGTCTCACCGTCTTATCATCACTTCCCGATACGATGAACTCTGAATCATTGGATATAGCCACAGAATTTACTTAATGTGTGTGACCACTCATGGTCTTACAGGTACCTGTCTTGACGTCCCATAGTCTCACCGTATAATCATTACTTCCCGATACGATGAACTCTGAATCACTGGATATAGCCACAGCATGTACATAATGTGTGTGACCACTCATGGTCTTACAGGTACCTGTCTTGACGTCCCATAGTCTCACCGTCTTATCATAACTTCCCGATACGATGAACTCTGAATCACTGGATATAGCCACAGATGATACATAACTAGTGTGACCACTCATGGTCTTACAGGTACCTGTCTTGACGTTCCATAGTCTCACCGTCTAATCTGCACTTCCCGATACGATGAACTCTGAATCACTGGATATAGCCACAGCATATACATAATGTGTGTGACCACTCATGGTCTTACAGGTACCTGTCTTGACGTTCCATAGTCTCACCGTCTTATCTCTACTTCCCGATACGATGAACTCTGAATCACTGGATATAGCCACAGATGATACATAACTAGTGTGACCACTCATGGTCTTACAGGTACCTGTCTTGACGTTCCATAGTCTCACCATCTTATCTCTACTTCCCGATACGATGAACTCTGAATCACTGGATATAGCCACAGCATTTACATAATCTGTGTGACCACTCATGGTCTTACAGGTACTTGTCTTGACGTCCCATAGTCTCACCGTCTTATCTCTACTTCCCGATACGATGAACTCTGAATCACTGGATATAGCCACAGCATGTACATAATGTGTGTGACCACTCATGGTCTTACAGGTACCTGTCTTGACGTTCCATAGTCTCACCGTCTTATCTCTACTTCCCGATACGATGAACTCTGAATTACTGGATATAGCCACAGCATATAAATAATGTGTGTGACCACTCATGGTCTTACAGGTACCTGTCTTGACGTTCCATAGTCTCACCGTCTTATCTCTACTTCCCGATACGATGAACTCTGAATCACTGGATATAGCCACAAATCTTACTTAATTTGTTTGACCACTCATGGTCTTACAGGTACCTGTCTTGACGTCCCATAGTCTCACCGTCTTATCATCACTTCCCGATACGATGAACTCTGAATCACTGGATATAGCCACAGATGATACATAACTAGTGTGACCACTCATGGTCTTACAGGTACTTGTCTTGACGTCCCATAGTCTCACCGTCTTATCTCTACTTCCCGATACGATGAACTCTGAATCACTGGATATAGCCACGTCATTTACATAACTAGTGTGACCACTCATGGTCTTACAGGTACTTGTTTTGACGTTCCATAGTCTCACCGTCTTATCTCTACTTCCCGATACGATGAACTCTGAATCACTGGATATAGCCACAGATGATACATAACTAGTGTGACCACTCATGGTCTTACAGGTACCTGTCTTGACGTTCCATAGTCTCACCGTATAATCATTACTTCCCGATACGATGAACTCTGAATCACTGGATATAGCCACAGATGATACATAACTAGTGTGACCACTCATGGTCTTACAGGTACCTGTCTTGACGTTCCATAGTCTCACCGTCTTATCTCTACTTCCCGATACGATGAACTCTGAATCACTGGATATAGCCACAGCATATACATAATGTGTGTGACCAGTCATGGTCTTACAGGTACCTGTCTTGACGTTCCATAGTCTCACCGTCTTATCTCTACTTCCCGATACGATGAACTCTGAATCACTGGATATAGCCACAGATGATACAGAATTAGTGTGACCACTCATGGTCTTACAGGTACCTGTCTTGACGTTCCATAGTCTCACCGTCTTATCTCTACTTCCCGATACGATGAACTCTGAATCACTGGATATAGCCACAGATGATACATAACTAGTGTGACCACTCATGGTCTTACAGGTACCTGTCTTGACGTTCCATAGTCTCACCGTCTTATCTCTACTTCCCGATACGATGAACTCTGAATCACTGGATATAGCAACAGATGATACATAACTAGTGTGACCACTCATGGTCTTACAGGTACCTGTCTTGACGTTCCATAGTCTCACCGTCTTATCTCTACTTCCCGATACGATGAACTCTGAATCACTGGATATAGCCACAGATGATACATAAATAGTGTGACCACTCATGGTCTTACAGGTGCCTGTCTTGACGTCCCATAGTCTCACCGTATAATCATAACTTCCCGATACGATGAACTCTGAATCACTGGATATAGCCACAGCAGAAAAAAAACTAGTGTGACCACTCATGGTCTTACAGGTACCTGTCTTGACGTCCCATAGTCTCACCGTATAATCATTACTTCCCGATACGATGAACTCTGAATCACTGGATATAGCCACAGCAGTAAAAAAACTAGTGTGACCACTCATTGTCTTACAGGTTCCTGTCTTGACGTCCCATAGTCTCACCGTCTAATCATAACTTCCCGATACGATGAACTCTGAATCACTGGATATAGCCACAGCATATACATAATGTGTGTGACCACTCATGGTCTTACAGGTACCTGTCTTGACGTTCCATAGTCTCACCTTCTTATCTCTACTTCACGATACGATAAACTCTGAATCACTGGATATAGCCACAGCATGTACATAATGTGTGTGACCACTCATGGTCTTACAGGTACCTGTCTTGACGTCCCATAGTCTCACCGTCTTATCATCACTTCCCGATACGATGAACTCTGAATCATTGGATATAGCCACAGAATTTACTTAATGTGTGTGACCACTCATGGTCTTACAGGTACCTGTCTTGACGTCCCATAGTCTCACCGTATAATCATTACTTCCCGATACGATGAACTCTGAATCACTGGATATAGCCACAGATGATACATAATGTGTGTGACCACTCATGGTCTTACAGGTACCTGTCTTGACGTTCCATAGTCTCACCGTCTTATCATCACTTCCCGATACGATGAACTCTGAATCACTGGATATAGCCACAGCATTTACATAATGTGTGTGACCACTCATGGTCTTACAGGTACCTGACTTGACGTCCCATAGTCTCACCGTCTTATCATCACTTCCCGATACGATGAACTCTGAATCACTGGATATAGCCACAGCATTTACATAATCTGTGTGACCACTCATGGTCTTACAGGTACCTGTCTTGACGTTCCATAGTCTCACCGTCTTATCTCTACTTCCCGATAAGATGAACTCTGAATTACTGGATATAGCCACAGCATATAAATAATGTGTGTGACCACTCATGGTCTTACAGGTACCTGTCTTGACGTCCCATAGTCTCACCGTCTTATCATCACTTCCCGATACGATGAACTCTGAATCACTGGATATAGCCACAGATGATACATAATCTGTGTGACCACTCATGGTCTTACAGGTACCTGTCTTGACGTTCCATAGTCTCACCGTCTTATCATCACTTCCCGATACGATGAACTCTGAATCACTGGATATAGCCACAGATGATACATAACTAGTGTGACCACTCATGGTCTTACAGGTACCTGTCTTGAGGTTCCATAGTCTCACCGTCTTATCTCTACTTCCCGATACGATGAACTCTGAATCACTGGATATAGCCACAGATGATACATAACTAGTGTGACCACTCATGGTCTTACAGGTTCCTGTCTTGACGTTCCATAGTCTCACCGTCTTATCATCACTTCCCGATACGATGAACTCTGAATCACTGGATATAGCCATAGCATTTACATAATCTGTGTGACCACTCATGGTCTTACAGGTACCTGTCTTGACGTTCCATAGTCTCACCGTCTTATCTCTACTTCCCGATAAGATGAACTCTGAATCACTGGATATAGCCACAGCATTTACATAATCTGTGTGACCACTCATGGTCTTACAGGTACCTGTCTTGACGTCCCATAGTCTCACCGTCTTATCTCTACTTCCCGATACGATGAACTCTGAATCACTGGATATAGCCATAGCATTTACATAATCTGTGTGACCACTCATGGTCTTACAGGTACCTGTCTTGACGTTCCATAGTCTCACCGTCTTATCTCTACTTCCCGATACGATGAACTCTGAATTACTGGATATAGCCACAGCATATAAATAATGTGTGTGACCACTCATGGTCTTACAGGTACCTGTCTTGACGTTCCATAGTCTCACCGTCTTATCTCTACTTCCCGATACGATGAACTCTGAATCACTGGATATAGCCACAAATCTTACTTAATTTGTTTGAACACTCATGGTCTTACAGGTACCTGTCTTGACGTCCCATAGTCTCACCGTCTTATCATCACTTCCCGATACGATGAACTCTGAATCACTGGATATAGCCACAGATGATACATAATGTGTGTGACCACTCATGGTCTTACAGGTACTTGTCTTGACGTTCCATAGTCTCACCGTCTTATCTCTACTTCCCGATACGATGAACTCTGAATCACTGGATATAGCCACAGATGATACAGAATTAGTGTGACCACTCATGGTTTTACAGGTACTTGTTTTGACGTCCCATAGTCTCACCGTCTTATCTCTACTTCCCGATACGATGAACTCTGAATCATTGGATATAGCCACAGCATTTACATAATCTGTGTGACCACTCATGGTCTTACAGGTACTTGTCTTGACGTCCCATAGTCTCACCGTCTTATCTCTACTTCCCGATACGATGAACTCTGAATCACTGGATATAGCCACAGATGATACATAACTAGTGTGACCAGTCATGGTTTTACAGGTACTTGTCTTAACGTCCCATAGTCTCACCGTCTTATCATCACTTCCCGATACGATGAACTCTGAATCACTGGATATAGCCACAGATGATACATAACTAGTGTGACCACTCATGGTCTTACAGGTACCTGTCTTGACGTTCCATAGTCTCACCGTCTTATCATCACTTCCCGATACGATGAACTCTGAATCACTGGATATAGCCACAGCATATACATAATGTGTGTGACCACTCATGGTCTTACAGGTACCTGTCTTGACGTCCCATAGTCTCACCGTCTTATCATCACTTCCCGATACGATGAACTCTGAATCACTGGATATAGCCACAGATGATACATAACTAGTGTGACCACTCATGGTCTTACAGGTACCTGTCTTGACGTTCCATAGTCTCACCGTCTTATCATCACTTCCCGATACGATGAACTCTGAATCACTGGATATAGCCACAGCATTTACATAATGTGTGTGACCACTCATGGTCTTACAGGTGCCTGTCTTGACGTCCCATAGTCTCACCGTCTTATCTCTACTTCCCGATACGATGAACTCTGAATTACTGGTTATAGCCACGTCATTTACATAACTAGTGTGACCACTCATGGTCTTACAGGTACCTGTCTTGACGTCCCGTAGTCACTCCGCATAATCATTACTTCCCGATACGATGAACTCTGAATCACTGGATATAGCCACAGCATATACATAATGTGTGTGACCACTCATGGTCTTACAGGTACCTGTCTTGACGTTCCATAGTCTCACCGTCTTATCATCACTTCCCGATACGATGAACTCTGAATCACTGGATATAGCCACAGATGATACATAACTAGTGTGACCAGTCATGGTTTTACAGGTACTTGTCTTAACGTCCCATAGTCTCACCGTCTTATCATCACTTCCCGATACGATGAACTCTGAATCACTGGATATAGCCACAAATCTTACTTAATTTGTTTGACCACTCATGGTCTTACAGGTACCTGTCTTGACGTCCCATAGTCTCACCGTCTTATCATCACTTCCCGATACGATGAACTCTGAATCACTGGATATAGCCACAGCATTTACATAATCTGTGTGACCACTCATGGTCTTACAGGTACCTGTCTTGACGTTCCATAGTCTCACCGTCTTATCTCTACTTCCCGATACGATGAACTCTGAATCATTGGATATAGCCACAGCATATACATAATTAGTGTGACCACTCATGGTCTTACAGGTTCCTGTATTGACGTTCCATAGTCTCACCGTCTTATCATCACTTCCCGATACGATGAACTCTGAATCACTGGATATAGCCACAGATGATACATAACTAGTGTGACCACTCATGGTCTTACATGTACCTGTCTTGACGTCCCATAGTCTCACCGTCTTATCATCACTTCCCGATACGATGAACTCTGAATCACTGGATATAGCCACAGATGATACATAACTAGTGTGACCACTCATGGTCTTACAGGTACCTGTCTTGACGTTCCATAGTCTCACCGTCTTATCATCACTTCCCGATACGATGAACTCTGAATCACTGGATATAGCCACAGCATATACATAATGTGTGTGACCACTCATGGTCTTACAGGTACCTGTCTTGACGTTCCATAGTCTCACCGTATAATCATTACTTCCCGATACGATGAACTCTGAATCACTGGATATAGCCACAGATGATACATAACTAGTGTGACCACTCATGGTCTTACAGGTACCTGTCTTGACGTTCCATAGTCTCACCGTCTTATCTCTACTTCCCGATACGATGAACTCTGAATCACTGGATATAGCCACAGCATATACATAATGTGTGTGACCAGTCATGGTCTTACAGGTACCTGTCTTGACGTTCCATAGTCTCACCGTCTTATCTCTACTTCCCGATACGATGAACTCTGAATCACTGGATATAGCCACAGATGATACAGAATTAGTGTGACCACTCATGGTCTTACAGGTACCTGTCTTGACGTTCCATAGTCTCACCGTCTTATCTCTACTTCCCGATACGATGAACTCTGAATCACTGGATATAGCCACAGATGATACATAACTAGTGTGACCACTCATGGTCTTACAGGTACCTGTCTTGACGTTCCATAGTCTCACCGTCTTATCTCTACTTCCCGATACGATGAACTCTGAATCACTGGATATAGCAACAGATGATACATAACTAGTGTGACCACTCATGGTCTTACAGGTACCTGTCTTGACGTTCCATAGTCTCACCGTCTTATCTCTACTTCCCGATACGATGAACTCTGAATCACTGGATATAGCCACAGATGATACATAAATAGTGTGACCACTCATGGTCTTACAGGTGCCTGTCTTGACGTCCCATAGTCTCACCGTATAATCATAACTTCCCGATACGATGAACTCTGAATCACTGGATATAGCCACAGCAGAAAAAAAACTAGTGTGACCACTCATGGTCTTACAGGTACCTGTCTTGACGTCCCATAGTCTCACCGTATAATCATTACTTCCCGATACGATGAACTCTGAATCACTGGATATAGCCACAGCAGTAAAAAAACTAGTGTGACCACTCATTGTCTTACAGGTTCCTGTCTTGACGTCCCATAGTCTCACCGTCTAATCATAACTTCCCGATACGATGAACTCTGAATCACTGGATATAGCCACAGCATATACATAATGTGTGTGACCACTCATGGTCTTACAGGTACCTGTCTTGACGTTCCATAGTCTCACCTTCTTATCTCTACTTCACGATACGATAAACTCTGAATCACTGGATATAGCCACAGCATGTACATAATGTGTGTGACCACTCATGGTCTTACAGGTACCTGTCTTGACGTCCCATAGTCTCACCGTCTTATCATCACTTCCCGATACGATGAACTCTGAATCATTGGATATAGCCACAGAATTTACTTAATGTGTGTGACCACTCATGGTCTTACAGGTACCTGTCTTGACGTCCCATAGTCTCACCGTATAATCATTACTTCCCGATACGATGAACTCTGAATCACTGGATATAGCCACAGATGATACATAATGTGTGTGACCACTCATGGTCTTACAGGTACCTGTCTTGACGTTCCATAGTCTCACCGTCTTATCATCACTTCCCGATACGATGAACTCTGAATCACTGGATATAGCCACAGCATTTACATAATGTGTGTGACCACTCATGGTCTTACAGGTACCTGACTTGACGTCCCATAGTCTCACCGTCTTATCATCACTTCCCGATACGATGAACTCTGAATCACTGGATATAGCCACAGCATTTACATAATCTGTGTGACCACTCATGGTCTTACAGGTACCTGTCTTGACGTTCCATAGTCTCACCGTCTTATCTCTACTTCCCGATAAGATGAACTCTGAATTACTGGATATAGCCACAGCATATAAATAATGTGTGTGACCACTCATGGTCTTACAGGTACCTGTCTTGACGTCCCATAGTCTCACCGTCTTATCATCACTTCCCGATACGATGAACTCTGAATCACTGGATATAGCCACAGATGATACATAATCTGTGTGACCACTCATGGTCTTACAGGTACCTGTCTTGACGTTCCATAGTCTCACCGTCTTATCATCACTTCCCGATACGATGAACTCTGAATCACTGGATATAGCCACAGATGATACATAACTAGTGTGACCACTCATGGTCTTACAGGTACCTGTCTTGAGGTTCCATAGTCTCA
This sequence comes from Loxodes magnus, assembly GCA_946699065.1. Lineage (NCBI taxonomy): Eukaryota > Ciliophora > Karyorelictea > Loxodida > Loxodidae > Loxodes > Loxodes magnus. The sequence goes on from CAMPDV010001027.1 coordinate 37,092, forward strand.
CCGTCTTATCTCTACTTCCCGATACGATGAACTCTGAATCACTGGATATAGCCACAGATGATACATAACTAGTGTGACCACTCATGGTCTTACAGGTTCCTGTCTTGACGTTCCATAGTCTCACCGTCTTATCATCACTTCCCGATACGATGAACTCTGAATCACTGGATATAGCCATAGCATTTACATAATCTGTGTGACCACTCATGGTCTTACAGGTACCTGTCTTGACGTTCCATAGTCTCACCGTCTTATCTCTACTTCCCGATAAGATGAACTCTGAATCACTGGATATAGCCACAGCATTTACATAATCTGTGTGACCACTCATGGTCTTACAGGTACCTGTCTTGACGTCCCATAGTCTCACCGTCTTATCTCTACTTCCCGATACGATGAACTCTGAATCACTGGATATAGCCATAGCATTTACATAATCTGTGTGACCACTCATGGTCTTACAGGTACCTGTCTTGACGTTCCATAGTCTCACCGTCTTATCTCTACTTCCCGATACGATGAACTCTGAATTACTGGATATAGCCACAGCATATAAATAATGTGTGTGACCACTCATGGTCTTACAGGTACCTGTCTTGACGTTCCATAGTCTCACCGTCTTATCTCTACTTCCCGATACGATGAACTCTGAATCACTGGATATAGCCACAAATCTTACTTAATTTGTTTGAACACTCATGGTCTTACAGGTACCTGTCTTGACGTCCCATAGTCTCACCGTCTTATCATCACTTCCCGATACGATGAACTCTGAATCACTGGATATAGCCACAGATGATACATAATGTGTGTGACCACTCATGGTCTTACAGGTACTTGTCTTGACGTTCCATAGTCTCACCGTCTTATCTCTACTTCCCGATACGATGAACTCTGAATCACTGGATATAGCCACAGATGATACAGAATTAGTGTGACCACTCATGGTTTTACAGGTACTTGTTTTGACGTCCCATAGTCTCACCGTCTTATCTCTACTTCCCGATACGATGAACTCTGAATCATTGGATATAGCCACAGCATTTACATAATCTGTGTGACCACTCATGGTCTTACAGGTACTTGTCTTGACGTCCCATAGTCTCACCGTCTTATCTCTACTTCCCGATACGATGAACTCTGAATCACTGGATATAGCCACAGATGATACATAACTAGTGTGACCAGTCATGGTTTTACAGGTACTTGTCTTAACGTCCCATAGTCTCACCGTCTTATCATCACTTCCCGATACGATGAACTCTGAATCACTGGATATAGCCACAGATGATACATAACTAGTGTGACCACTCATGGTCTTACAGGTACCTGTCTTGACGTTCCATAGTCTCACCGTCTTATCATCACTTCCCGATACGATGAACTCTGAATCACTGGATATAGCCACAGCATATACATAATGTGTGTGACCACTCATGGTCTTACAGGTACCTGTCTTGACGTCCCATAGTCTCACCGTCTTATCATCACTTCCCGATACGATGAACTCTGAATCACTGGATATAGCCACAGATGATACATAACTAGTGTGACCACTCATGGTCTTACAGGTACCTGTCTTGACGTTCCATAGTCTCACCGTCTTATCATCACTTCCCGATACGATGAACTCTGAATCACTGGATATAGCCACAGCATTTACATAATGTGTGTGACCACTCATGGTCTTACAGGTGCCTGTCTTGACGTCCCATAGTCTCACCGTCTTATCTCTACTTCCCGATACGATGAACTCTGAATTACTGGTTATAGCCACGTCATTTACATAACTAGTGTGACCACTCATGGTCTTACAGGTACCTGTCTTGACGTCCCGTAGTCACTCCGCATAATCATTACTTCCCGATACGATGAACTCTGAATCACTGGATATAGCCACAGCATATACATAATGTGTGTGACCACTCATGGTCTTACAGGTACCTGTCTTGACGTTCCATAGTCTCACCGTCTTATCATCACTTCCCGATACGATGAACTCTGAATCACTGGATATAGCCACAGATGATACATAACTAGTGTGACCAGTCATGGTTTTACAGGTACTTGTCTTAACGTCCCATAGTCTCACCGTCTTATCATCACTTCCCGATACGATGAACTCTGAATCACTGGATATAGCCACAAATCTTACTTAATTTGTTTGACCACTCATGGTCTTACAGGTACCTGTCTTGACGTCCCATAGTCTCACCGTCTTATCATCACTTCCCGATACGATGAACTCTGAATCACTGGATATAGCCACAGCATTTACATAATCTGTGTGACCACTCATGGTCTTACAGGTACCTGTCTTGACGTTCCATAGTCTCACCGTCTTATCTCTACTTCCCGATACGATGAACTCTGAATCATTGGATATAGCCACAGCATATACATAATTAGTGTGACCACTCATGGTCTTACAGGTTCCTGTATTGACGTTCCATAGTCTCACCGTCTTATCATCACTTCCCGATACGATGAACTCTGAATCACTGGATATAGCCACAGATGATACATAACTAGTGTGACCACTCATGGTCTTACATGTACCTGTCTTGACGTCCCATAGTCTCACCGTCTTATCATCACTTCCCGATACGATGAACTCTGAATCACTGGATATAGCCACAGATGATACATAACTAGTGTGACCACTCATGGTCTTACAGGTACCTGTCTTGACGTTCCATAGTCTCACCGTCTTATCATCACTTCCCGATACGATGAACTCTGAATCACTGGATATAGCCACAGCATATACATAATGTGTGTGACCACTCATGGTCTTACAGGTACCTGTCTTGACGTCCCATAGTCTCACCGTCTTATCATCACTTCCCGATACGATGAACTCTGAATCACTGGATATAGCCACAGATGATACATAACTAGTGTGACCACTCATGGTCTTACAGGTGCCTGTCTTGACGTTCCATAGTCTCACCGTCTTATCTCTACTTCCCGATACGATGAACTCTGAATCACTGGATATAGCCACAGCATTTACATAATGTGTGTGACCACTCATGGTCTTACAGGTACCTGTCTTGACGTTCCATAGTCTCACCGTCTTATCTCTACTTCCCGATACGATGAACTCTGAATTACTGGTTATAGCCACAGATGATACAGAATTAGTGTGACCAGTCATGGTCTTACAGGTACCTGTCTTGACGTTCCATAGTCTCACCGTCTTATCTCTACTTCCCGATACGATGAACTCTGAATCACTGGATATAGCCACAAATCTTACTTAATTTGTTTGACCACTCATGGTCTTACAGGTACCTGTCTTGACGTTCCATAGTCTCACCGTCTTATCTCTACTTCCCGATACGATGAACTCTGAATTACTGGTTATAGCCACGTCATTTACATAATGTGTGTGACCACTCATGGTCTTACAGGTACCTGTCTTGACGTTCCATAGTCTCACCGTCTTATCTCTACTTCCCGATACGATGAACTCTGAATCACTGGATATAGCCACAGATGATACATAATGTGTGTGACCACTCATGGTCTTACAGGTACCTGTCTTGACGTTCCATAGTCTCACCGTCTTATCATCACTTCCCGATACGATGAACTCTGAATCACTGGATATAGCCACAGCATATACATAATGTGTGTGACCACTCATGGTTTTACAGGTACCTGTCTTGACGTTCCATAGTCTCACCGTCTTATCATCACTTCCCGATACGATGAACTCTGAATCACTGGATATAGCCACAGATGATACATAACTAGTGTGACCACTCATGGTTTTACAGGTACCTGTCTTGACGTTCCATAGTCTCACCGTCTTATCATCACTTCCCGATACGATGAACTCTGAATCACTGGATATAGCCACAGCATATACATAATGTGTGTGACCAGTCATGGTTTTACAGGTACTTGTCTTGACGTCCCATAGTCTCACCGTCTTATCATCACTTCCCGATACGATGAACTCTGAATCACTGGATATAGCCACAGATGATACATAACTAGTGTGACCACTCATGGTCTTACAGGTACCTGTCTTGACGTTCCATAGTCTCACCGTCTTATCATCACTTCCCGATACGATGAACTCTGAATCACTGGATATAGCCACAGATGATACATAATGTGTGTGACCACTCATGGTCTTACAGGTACCTGTCTTGACGTCCCATAGTCTCACCGTCTTATCTCTACTTCCCGATACGATGAACTCTGAATCACTGGATATAGCCACAGATGATACATAACTAGTGTGACCACTCATGGTCTTACAGGTACCTGTCTTGACGTTCCATAGTCTCACCGTCTTATCATCACTTCCCGATACGATGAACTCTGAATCACTGGATATAGCCACAGCATATACATAACTAGTGTGACCACTCATGGTTTTACAGGTACCTGTCTTGACGTTCCATAGTCTCACCGTCTTATCTCTACTTCCCGATACGATGAACTCTGAATCACTGGATATAGCCACAGCATTTACATAATGTGTGTGACCACTCATGGTCTTACAGGTACCTGTCTTGACGTTCCATAGTCTCACCGTCTTATCATCACTTCCCGATACGATGAACTCTGAATCACTGGATATAGCCACGTCATTTACATAACTAGTGTGACCACTCATGGTCTTACAGGTACCTGTCTTGACGTTCCATAGTCTCACCGTCTTATCATCACTTCCCGATACGATGAACTCTGAATCACTGGATATAGCCACAGATGATACATAACTAGTGTGACCACTCATGGTCTTACAGGTACCTGTCTTGACGTCCCATAGTCTCACCGTCTTATCATCACTTCCCGATACGATGAACTCTGAATCACTGGATATAGCCACAGCATATACATAACTAGTGTGACCACTCATGGTCTTACAGGTGCCTGTCTTGACGTCCCATAGTCTCACCGTCTTATCTCTACTTCCCGATACGATGAACTCTGAATTACTGGATATAGCCACAGCATATAAATAATGTGTGTGACCACTCATGGTCTTACAGGTACCTGTCTTGACGTCCCATAGTCTCACCGTCTTATCTCTACTTCCCGATACGATGAACTCTGAATCACTGGATATAGCCACAAATCTTACTTAATTTGTTTGACCACTCATGGTCTTACAGGTACCTGTCTTGACGTTCCATAGTCTCACCGTCTTATCATCACTTCCCGATACGATGAACTCTGAATCACTGGATATAGCCACAGATGATACATAACTAGTGTGACGACTCATGGTCTTACAGGTACCTGTCTTGACGTTCCATAGTCTCACCGTCTTATCTCTACTTCCCGATACGATGAACTCTGAATCACTGGATATAGCCACAGATGATACATAATGTGTGTGACCAGTCATGGTTTTACAGGTACCTGACTTGACGTCCCATAGTCTCACCGTCTTATCATCACTTCCCGATACGATGAACTCTGAATCACTGGATATAGCCACAGCATTTACATAATCTGTGTGACCACTCATGGTCTTACATGTACCTGTCTTGACGTCCCATAGTCTCACCGTCTAATCATAACTTCCCGATACGATGAACTCTGAATCACTGGATATAGCCACAGATGATACATAACTAGTGTGACCAGTCATGGTTTTACAGGTACTTGTCTTGACGTCCCATAGTCTCACCGTCTTATCATCACTTCCCGATACGATGAACTCTGAATCACTGGATATAGCCACAGATGATACATAACTAGTGTGACCACTCATGGTCTTACAGGTACCTGTCTTGACGTCCCATAGTCTCACCGTCTTATCATCACTTCCCGATACGATGAACTCTGAATCACTGGATATAGCCACAGCATATACATAATGTGTGTGACCACTCATGGTCTTACAGGTACCTGACTTGACGTCCCATAGTCTCACCTTCTTATCATCACTTCCCGATACGATGAACTCTGAATCACTGGATATAGCCACGTCATTTACATAACTAGTGTGACCACTCATGGTCTTACAGGTACCTGTCTTGACGTTCCATAGTCTCACCGTCTTATCATCACTTCCCGATACGATGAACTCTGAATCACTGGATATAGCCACAGATGATACATAACTAGTGTGACCACTCATGGTCTTACAGGTACCTGTCTTGACGTTCCATAGTCTCACCGTCTTATCTCTACTTCCCGATACGATGAACTCTGAATCACTGGATATAGCCACAGATGATACATAACTAGTGTGACCACTCATGGTCTTACAGGTACCTGTCTTGACGTTCCATAGTCTCACCGTCTTATCTCTACTTCCCGATACGATGAACTCTGAATTACTGGTTATAGCCACGTCATTTACATAATGTGTGTGACCACTCATGGTCTTACAGGTACCTGTCTTGACGTTCCATAGTCTCACCGTCTTATCTCTACTTCCCGATACGATGAACTCTGAATCACTGGATATAGCCACAGATGATACATAATGTGTGTGACCACTCATGGTCTTACAGGTACCTGTCTTGACGTTCCATAGTCTCACCGTCTTATCATCACTTCCCGATACGATGAACTCTGAATCACTGGATATAGCCACAGCATATACATAATGTGTGTGACCACTCATGGTTTTACAGGTACCTGTCTTGACGTTCCATAGTCTCACCGTCTTATCATCACTTCCCGATACGATGAACTCTGAATCACTGGATATAGCCACAGATGATACATAACTAGTGTGACCACTCATGGTCTTACAGGTACCTGTCTTGACGTCCCATAGTCTCACCGTCTTATCATCACTTCCCGATACGATGAACTCTGAATCACTGGATATAGCCACAGATGATACATAATGTGTGTGACCACTCATGGTCTTACAGGTACTTGTCTTGACGTCCCATAGTCTCACCGTCTTATCATCACTTCCCGATACGATGAACTCTGAATCACTGGATATAGCCACAGATGATACATAACTAGTGTGACCACTCATGGTCTTACAGGTACCTGTCTTGACGTTCCATAGTCTCACCGTCTTATCATCACTTCCCGATACGATGAACTCTGAATCACTGGATATAGCCACAGCATTTACATAATCTGTGTGACCACTCATGGTCTTACAGGTACCTGTCTTGACGTTCCATAGTCTCACCGTCTTATCTCTACTTCCCGATACGATGAACTCTGAATCACTGGATATAGCCACAGATGATACATAACTAGTGTGACCACTCATGGTCTTACAGGTGCCTGTCTTGACGTTCCATAGTCTCACCGTCTTATCTCTACTTCCCGATACGATGAACTCTGAATCACTGGATATAGCCACAGCATTTACATAATGTGTGTGACCACTCATGGTCTTACAGGTACCTGTCTTGACGTTCCATAGTCTCACCGTCTTATCTCTACTTCCCGATACGATGAACTCTGAATTACTGGTTATAGCCACAGCATATACATAATGTGTGTGACCACTCATGGTCTGACAGGTACCTGTCTTGACGTTCCATAGTCTCACCGTCTTATCTCTACTTCCCGATACGATGAACTCTGAATCACTGGATATAGCCACGTCATTTACATAATGTGTGTGACCACTCATGGTCTTACAGGTTCCTGTCTTGACGTTCCATAGTCTCACCGTCTTATCTCTACTTCCCGATACGATGAACTCTGAATCACTGGATATAGCCACAGCATTTACATAATGTGTGTGACCACTCATGGTCTTACAGGTACCTGTCTTGACGTTCCATAGTCTCACCATCTAATCATAACTTCCCGATACAATGAACTCTGAATCACTGGATATAGCCACAGATGATACATAACTAGTGTGACCACTCATGGTCTTACAGGTGCCTGTCTTGACGTCCCATAGTCTCACCGTCTTATCTCTACTTCCCGATACGATGAACTCTGAATCACTGGATATAGCCACAGATGATACATAACTAGTGTGACGACTCATGGTCTTACAGGTACCTGTCTTGACGTTCCATAGTCTCACCGTATAATCATAACTTCCCGATACGATGAACTCTGAATTACTGGTTATAGCCACGTCATTTACATAACTAGTGTGACCACTCATGGTCTTACAGGTACTTGTCTTGACGTCCCATAGTCTCACCGTATAATCATAACTTCCCGATACGATGAACTCTGAATCACTGGTTATAGCCACGTCATTTACATAACTAGTGTGACCACTCATGGTCTTACAGGTACCTGTCTTGACGTTCCATAGTCTCACCGTCTTATCTCTACTTCCCGATACGATGAACTCTGAATCATTGGATATAGCCACAGAATTTACTTAATGTGTGTGACCACTCATGGTCTTACAGGTACCTGTCTTGACGTCCCATAGTCTCACCGTATAATCATTACTTCACGATACGATGAACTCTGAATTACTGGTTATAGCCACGTCATTTACATAATGTGTGTGACCACTCATGGTCTTACAGGTTCCTGTCTTGACGTTCCATAGTCTCACCGTCTTATCTCTACTTCCCGATAAGATGAACTCTGAATCACTGGATATAGCCACAGCATTTACATAATGTGTGTGACCACTCATGGTCTTACAGGTACCTGTCTTGACGTTCCATAGTCTCACCATCTAATCATAACTTCCCGATACAATGAACTCTGAATCACTGGATATAGCCACAGATGATACATAACTAGTGTGACCACTCATGGTCTTACAGGTGCCTGTCTTGACGTCCCATAGTCTCACCGTCTTATCTCTACTTCCCGATACGATGAACTCTGAATCACTGGATATAGCCACAGCATATACATAATGTGTGTGACCAGTCATGGTCTTACAGGTACCTGTCTTGACGTTCCATAGTCTCACCGTCTTATCTCTACTTCCCGATACGATGAACTCTGAATCACTGGATATAGCCACAAATCTTACTTAATTTGTTTGACCACTCATGGTCTTACAGGTACCTGTCTTGACGTTCCATAGTCTCACCGTCTTATCATCACTTCCCGATACGATGAACTCTGAATCACTGGATATAGCCACAGCATATACATAATGTGTGTGACCACTCATGGTCTTACAGGTACCTGACTTGACGTCCCATAGTCTCACCTTCTTATCATCACTTCCCGATACGATGAACTCTGAATCACTGGATATAGCCACGTCATTTACATAACTAGTGTGACCACTCATGGTCTTACAGGTACCTGTCTTGACGTTCCATAGTCTCACCGTCTTATCATCACTTCCCGATACGATGAACTCTGAATCACTGGATATAGCCACAGATGATACATAACTAGTGTGACCACTCATGGTCTTACAGGTACCTGTCTTGACGTTCCATAGTCTCACCGTCTTATCTCTACTTCCCGATACGATGAACTCTGAATCACTGGATATAGCCACAGATGATACATAACTAGTGTGACCACTCATGGTCTTACAGGTACCTGTCTTGACGTTCCATAGTCTCACCGTCTTATCTCTACTTCCCGATACGATGAACTCTGAATTACTGGTTATAGCCACGTCATTTACATAATGTGTGTGACCACTCATGGTCTTACAGGTACCTGTCTTGACGTTCCATAGTCTCACCGTCTTATCATCACTTCCCGATACGATGAACTCTGAATCACTGGATATAGCCACAGATGATACATAACTAGTGTGACCACTCATGGTCTTACAGGTACCTGTCTTGACGTTCCATAGTCTCACCGTCTTATCTCTACTTCCCGATACGATGAACTCTGAATCACTGGATATAGCCACAGATGATACATAACTAGTGTGACCACTCATGGTCTTACAGGTACCTGTCTTGACGTTCCATAGTCTCACCGTCTTATCTCTACTTCCCGATACGATGAACTCTGAATTACTGGTTATAGCCACGTCATTTACATAATGTGTGTGACCACTCATGGTCTTACAGGTACCTGTCTTGACGTTCCATAGTCTCACCGTCTTATCTCTACTTCCCGATACGATGAACTCTGAATCACTGGATATAGCCACAGATGATACATAATGTGTGTGACCACTCATGGTCTTACAGGTACCTGTCTTGACGTTCCATAGTCTCACCGTCTTATCATCACTTCCCGATACGATGAACTCTGAATCACTGGATATAGCCACAGCATATACATAATGTGTGTGACCACTCATGGTTTTACAGGTACCTGTCTTGACGTTCCATAGTCTCACCGTCTTATCATCACTTCCCGATACGATGAACTCTGAATCACTGGATATAGCCACAGATGATACATAACTAGTGTGACCACTCATGGTCTTACAGGTACCTGTCTTGACGTCCCATAGTCTCACCGTCTTATCATCACTTCCCGATACGATGAACTCTGAATCACTGGATATAGCCACAGATTTACATAATGTGTGTGACCACTCATGGTCTTACAGGTACTTGTCTTGACGTCCCATAGTCTCACCGTCTTATCATCACTTCCCGATACGATGAACTCTGAATCACTGGATATAGCCACAGATGATACATAACTAGTGTGACCACTCATGGTCTTACAGGTACCTGTCTTGACGTTCCATAGTCTCACCGTCTTATCATCACTTCCCGATACGATGAACTCTGAATCACTGGATATAGCCACAGCATTTACATAATCTGTGTGACCACTCATGGTCTTACAGGTACCTGTCTTGACGTTCCATAGTCTCACCGTCTTATCTCTACTTCCCGATACGATGAACTCTGAATCACTGGATATAGCCACAGATGATACATAACTAGTGTGACCACTCATGGTCTTACAGGTGCCTGTCTTGACGTTCCATAGTCTCACCGTCTTATCTCTACTTCCCGATACGATGAACTCTGAATCACTGGATATAGCCACAGCATTTACATAATGTGTGTGACCACTCATGGTCTTACAGGTACCTGTCTTGACGTTCCATAGTCTCACCGTCTTATCTCTACTTCCCGATACGATGAACTCTGAATTACTGGTTATAGCCACAGCATATACATAATGTGTGTGACCACTCATGGTCTGACAGGTACCTGTCTTGACGTTCCATAGTCTCACCGTCTTATCTCTACTTCCCGATACGATGAACTCTGAATCACTGGATATAGCCACGTCATTTACATAATGTGTGTGACCACTCATGGTCTTACAGGTTCCTGTCTTGACGTTCCATAGTCTCACCGTCTTATCTCTACTTCCCGATACGATGAACTCTGAATCACTGGATATAGCCACAGCATTTACATAATGTGTGTGACCACTCATGGTCTTACAGGTACCTGTCTTGACGTTCCATAGTCTCACCATCTAATCATAACTTCCCGATACAATGAACTCTGAATCACTGGATATAGCCACAGATGATACATAACTAGTGTGACCACTCATGGTCTTACAGGTGCCTGTCTTGACGTCCCATAGTCTCACCGTCTTATCTCTACTTCCCGATACGATGAACTCTGAATCACTGGATATAGCCACAGATGATACATAACTAGTGTGACGACTCATGGTCTTACAGGTACCTGTCTTGACGTTCCATAGTCTCACCGTATAATCATAACTTCCCGATACGATGAACTCTGAATTACTGGTTATAGCCACGTCATTTACATAACTAGTGTGACCACTCATGGTCTTACAGGTACTTGTCTTGACGTCCCATAGTCTCACCGTATAATCATAACTTCCCGATACGATGAACTCTGAATCACTGGTTATAGCCACGTCATTTACATAACTAGTGTGACCACTCATGGTCTTACAGGTACCTGTCTTGACGTTCCATAGTCTCACCGTCTTATCTCTACTTCCCGATACGATGAACTCTGAATCATTGGATATAGCCACAGAATTTACTTAATGTGTGTGACCACTCATGGTCTTACAGGTACCTGTCTTGACGTCCCATAGTCTCACCGTATAATCATTACTTCACGATACGATGAACTCTGAATTACTGGTTATAGCCACGTCATTTACATAATGTGTGTGACCACTCATGGTCTTACAGGTTCCTGTCTTGACGTTCCATAGTCTCACCGTCTTATCTCTACTTCCCGATAAGATGAACTCTGAATCACTGGATATAGCCACAGCATTTACATAATGTGTGTGACCACTCATGGTCTTACAGGTACCTGTCTTGACGTTCCATAGTCTCACCATCTAATCATAACTTCCCGATACAATGAACTCTGAATCACTGGATATAGCCACAGATGATACATAACTAGTGTGACCACTCATGGTCTTACAGGTGCCTGTCTTGACGTCCCATAGTCTCACCGTCTTATCTCTACTTCCCGATACGATGAACTCTGAATCACTGGATATAGCCACAGCATATACATAATGTGTGTGACCAGTCATGGTCTTACAGGTACCTGTCTTGACGTTCCATAGTCTCACCGTCTTATCTCTACTTCCCGATACGATGAACTCTGAATCACTGGATATAGCCACAAATCTTACTTAATTTGTTTGACCACTCATGGTCTTACAGGTACCTGTCTTGACGTTCCATAGTCTCACCGTCTTATCATCACTTCCCGATACGATGAACTCTGAATCACTGGATATAGCCACAGCATTTACATAATCTGTGTGACCACTCATGGTCTTACAGGTACCTGTCTTGACGTTCCATAGTCTCACCGTCTTATCTCTACTTCCCGATAAGATGAACTCTGAATTACTGGTTATAGCCACGTCATTTACATAATCTGTGTGACCACTCATGGTCTTACAGGTACCTGTCTTGACGTTCCATAGTCTCACCGTCTTATCTCTACTTCCCGATACGATGAACTCTGAATCACTGGATATAGCCACAGATGATACATAACTAGTGTGACCACTCATGGTCTTACAGGTTCCTGTCTTGACGTTCCATAGTCTCACCGTCTTATCATCACTTCCCGATACGATGAACTCTGAATCACTGGATATAGCCACAGCATTTACATAACTAGTGTGACCACTCATGGTCTTACAGGTGCCTGTCTTGACGTCCCATAGTCTCACCGTCTTATCTCTACTTCCCGATACGATGAACTCTGAATTACTGGATATAGCCACAGCATGTACATAATGTGTGTGACCACTCATGGTCTTACAGGTTCCTGTCTTGACGTTCCATAGTCTCACCGTCTTATCATCACTTCCCGATACGATGAACTCTGAATCACTGGATATAGCCACAGATGATACATAACTAGTGTGACCACTCATGGTCTTACATGTACCTGTCTTGACGTCCCATAGTCTCACCGTCTTATCATCACTTCCCGATACGATGAACTCTGAATCACTGGATATAGCCACAGCATTTACATAATGTGTGTGACCACTCATGGTCTTACAGGTACCTGTCTTGACGTTCCATAGTCTCACCATCTAATCATAACTTCCCGATACAATGAACTCTGAATCACTGGATATAGCCACAGCATTTACATAATCTGTGTGACCACTCATGGTCTTACAGGTTCCTGTCTTGACGTTCCATAGTCTCACCGTCTTATCTCTACTTCCCGATAAGATGAACTCTGAATCACTGGATATAGCCACAGCATTTACATAATCTGTGTGACCACTCATGGTCTTACAGGTTCCTGTCTTGACGTTCCATAGTCTCACCGTCTTATCATCACTTCCCGATACGATGAACTCTGAATCACTGGATATAGCCACAGCATTTACATAATGTGTGTGACCACTCATGGTCTTACAGGTACCTGTCTTGACGTTCCATAGTCTCACCGTATAATCATAACTTCACGATACGATGAACTCTGAATTACTGGTTATAGCCACGTCATTTACATAATGTGTGTGACCACTCATGGTCTTACAGGTTCCTGTCTTGACGTTCCATAGTCTCACCGTCTTATCTCTACTTCCCGATACGATGAACTCTGAATCACTGGATATAGCCACAGATGATACATAATGTGTGTGACCACTCATGGTTTTACAGGTACTTGACTTGACGTCCCATAGTCTCACCGTCTTATCATCACTTCCCGATACGATGAACTCTGAATCACTGGATATAGCCACAGCATTTACATAATCTGTGTGACCACTCATGGTCTTACAGGTTCCTGTCTTGACGTCCCATAGTCTCACCGTCTTATCATCACTTCCCGATACGATGAACTCTGAATCACTGGATATAGCCACAGCATTTACATAATCTGTGTGACCACTCATGGTCTTACAGGTACCTGTCTTGACGTTCCATAGTCTCACCGTCTTATCTCTACTTCCCGATACGATGAACTCTGAATCACTGGATATAGCCACAGCATATACATAATGTGTGTGACCACTCATGGTCTTACAGGTACTTGTCTTGACGTCCCATAGTCTCACCGTCTTATCTCTACTTCCCGATACGATGAACTCTGAATCACTGGATATAGCCACAGCATTTACATAATCTGTGTGACCACTCATGGTCTTACAGGTTCCTGTCTTGACGTTCCATAGTCTCACCGTCTTATCATCACTTCCCGATACGATGAACTCTGAATCACTGGATATAGCCACAGCATTTACATAATGTGTGTGACCACTCATGGTCTTACAGGTACCTGTCTTGACGTTCCATAGTCTCACCATCTAATCATAACTTCCCGATACAATGAACTCTGAATCACTGGATATAGCCACAGATGATACATGACTAGTGTGACCACTCATGGTCTTACAGGTACCTGTCTTGACGTCCCATAGTCTCACCGTCTTATCTCTACTTCACGTTACGATGAACTCTGAATCACTGGATATAGCCACAGCATTTACATAACTAGTGTGACCACTCATGGTCTTACAGGTACCTGTCTTGACGTCCCATAGTCTCACCATCTAATCATAACTTCCCGATACAATGAACTCTGAATCACTGGATATAGCCACAGATGATACATGACTAGTGTGACCACTCATGGTCTTACATGTACCTGTCTTGACGTCCCATAGTCTCACCGTCTTATCATCACTTCCCGATACGATGAACTCTGAATCACTGGATATAGCCACAGCATTTACATAATGTGTGTGACCACTCATGGTCTTACAGGTACCTGTCTTGACGTTCCATAGTCTCACCATCTAATCATAACTTCCCGATACAATGAACTCTGAATCACTGGATATAGCCACAGATGATACATAATGTGTGTGACCAGTCATGGTTTTACAGGTACCTGACTTGACGTCCCATAGTCTCACCGTCTTATCATCACTTCCCGATACGATGAACTCTGAATCACTGGATATAGCCACAGATGATACATAACTAGTGTGACCACTCATGGTCTTACAGGTTCCTGTCTTGACGTCCCATAGTCTCACCGTCTAATCATAACTTCCCGATACGATGAACTCTGAATCACTGGATATAGCCACAGCATATACATAATGTGTGTGACCACTCATGGTCTGACAGGTACCTGTCTTGACGTTCCATAGTCTCACCTTCTTATCTCTACTTCACGATACGATAAACTCTGAATCACTGGATATAGCCACAGCATGTACATAATGTGTGTGACCACTCATGGTCTTACAGGTACCTGTCTTGACGTCCCATAGTCTCACCGTATAATCATAACTTCCCGATACGATGAACTCTGAATTACTGGTTATAGCCACGTCATTTACATAACTAGTGTGACCACTCATGGTCTTACAGGTACCTGTCTTGACGTCCCATAGTCTCACCGTCTTATCTCTACTTCCCGATACGATGAACTCTGAATCACTGGATATAGCCACAGATGATACATAATGTGTGTGACCACTCATGGTCTTACAGGTACCTGACTTGACGTCCCATAGTCTCACCGTCTTATCTCTACTTCCCGATACGATGAACTCTGAATCACTGGATATAGCCACAGCATTTACATAATGTGTGTGACCACTCATGGTCTTACAGGTACCTGTCTTGACGTCCCATAGTCTCACCGTATAATCATAACTTCCCGATACGATGAACTCTGAATTACTGGTTATAGCCACGTCATTTACATAACTAGTGTGACCACTCATGGTCTTACAGGTTCCTGTCTTGACGTTCCATAGTCTCACCGTCTTATCATCACTTCCCGATACGATGAACTCTGAATCACTGGATATAGCCACAGATGATACATAACTAGTGTGACCACTCATGGTCTTACAGGTACCTGTCTTGACGTCCCATAGTCTCACCGTATAATCATAACTTCCCGATACGATGAACTCTGAATTACTGGTTATAGCCACGTCATTTACATAACTAGTGTGACCACTCATGGTCTTACAGGTTCCTGTCTTGACGTTCCATAGTCTCACCGTCTTATCATCACTTCCCGATACGATGAACTCTGAATCACTGGATATAGCCACAGCATTTACATAACTAGTGTGACCACTCATGGTCTTACAGGTGCCTGTCTTGACGTCCCATAGTCTCACCGTCTTATCTCTACTTCCCGATACGATGAACTCTGAATTACTGGATATAGCCACAGCATATAAATAATGTGTGTGACCACTCATGGTCTTACAGGTACCTGTCTTGACGTTCCATAGTCTCACCGTCTTATCTCTACTTCCCGATACGATGAACTCTGAATCACTGGATATAGCCACAAATCTTACTTAATTTGTTTGACCACTCATGGTCTTACAGGTACCTGTCTTGACGTTCCATAGTCTCACCGTCTTATCATCACTTCCCGATACGATGAACTCTGAATCACTGGATATAGCCACAGATGATACATAACTAGTGTGACGACTCATGGTCTTACAGGTACCTGTCTTGACGTTCCATAGTCTCACCGTCTTATCTCTACTTCCCGATACGATGAACTCTGAATCACTGGATATAGCCACAGCATATACATAATGTGTGTGACCACTCATGGTCTTACAGGTACTTGTCTTGACGTCCCATAGTCTCACCGTCTTATCTCTACTTCCCGATACGATGAACTCTGAATCACTGGATATAGCCACAGCATTTACATAATCTGTGTGACCACTCATGGTCTTACAGGTTCCTGTCTTGACGTTCCATAGTCTCACCGTCTTATCATCACTTCCCGATACGATGAACTCTGAATCACTGGATATAGCCACAGCATTTACATAATGTGTGTGACCACTCATGGTCTTACAGGTACCTGTCTTGACGTTCCATAGTCTCACCATCTAATCATAACTTCCCGATACAATGAACTCTGAATCACTGGATATAGCCACAGATGATACATGACTAGTGTGACCACTCATGGTCTTACAGGTACCTGTCTTGACGTCCCATAGTCTCACCGTCTTATCTCTACTTCACGTTACGATGAACTCTGAATCACTGGATATAGCCACAGCATTTACATAACTAGTGTGACCACTCATGGTCTTACAGGTACCTGTCTTGACGTCCCATAGTCTCACCATCTAATCATAACTTCCCGATACAATGAACTCTGAATCACTGGATATAGCCACAGATGATACATGACTAGTGTGACCACTCATGGTCTTACATGTACCTGTCTTGACGTCCCATAGTCTCACCGTCTTATCATCACTTCCCGATACGATGAACTCTGAATCACTGGATATAGCCACAGCATTTACATAATGTGTGTGACCACTCATGGTCTTACAGGTACCTGTCTTGACGTTCCATAGTCTCACCATCTAATCATAACTTCCCGATACAATGAACTCTGAATCACTGGATATAGCCACAGATGATACATAATGTGTGTGACCAGTCATGGTTTTACAGGTACCTGACTTGACGTCCCATAGTCTCACCGTCTTATCATCACTTCCCGATACGATGAACTCTGAATCACTGGATATAGCCACAGATGATACATAACTAGTGTGACCACTCATGGTCTTACAGGTTCCTGTCTTGACGTCCCATAGTCTCACCGTCTAATCATAACTTCCCGATACGATGAACTCTGAATCACTGGATATAGCCACAGCATATACATAATGTGTGTGACCACTCATGGTCTGACAGGTACCTGTCTTGACGTTCCATAGTCTCACCTTCTTATCTCTACTTCACGATACGATAAACTCTGAATCACTGGATATAGCCACAGCATGTACATAATGTGTGTGACCACTCATGGTCTTACAGGTACCTGTCTTGACGTCCCATAGTCTCACCGTATAATCATAACTTCCCGATACGATGAACTCTGAATTACTGGTTATAGCCACGTCATTTACATAACTAGTGTGACCACTCATGGTCTTACAGGTACCTGTCTTGACGTCCCATAGTCTCACCGTCTTATCTCTACTTCCCGATACGATGAACTCTGAATCACTGGATATAGCCACAGATGATACATAATGTGTGTGACCACTCATGGTCTTACAGGTACCTGACTTGACGTCCCATAGTCTCACCGTCTTATCTCTACTTCCCGATACGATGAACTCTGAATCACTGGATATAGCCACAGCATTTACATAATGTGTGTGACCACTCATGGTCTTACAGGTACCTGTCTTGACGTCCCATAGTCTCACCGTATAATCATAACTTCCCGATACGATGAACTCTGAATTACTGGTTATAGCCACGTCATTTACATAACTAGTGTGACCACTCATGGTCTTACAGGTTCCTGTCTTGACGTTCCATAGTCTCACCGTCTTATCATCACTTCCCGATACGATGAACTCTGAATCACTGGATATAGCCACAGATGATACATAACTAGTGTGACCACTCATGGTCTTACAGGTACCTGTCTTGACGTCCCATAGTCTCACCGTATAATCATAACTTCCCGATACGATGAACTCTGAATTACTGGTTATAGCCACGTCATTTACATAACTAGTGTGACCACTCATGGTCTTACAGGTTCCTGTCTTGACGTTCCATAGTCTCACCGTCTTATCATCACTTCCCGATACGATGAACTCTGAATCACTGGATATAGCCACAGCATTTACATAACTAGTGTGACCACTCATGGTCTTACAGGTGCCTGTCTTGACGTCCCATAGTCTCACCGTCTTATCTCTACTTCCCGATACGATGAACTCTGAATTACTGGATATAGCCACAGCATATAAATAATGTGTGTGACCACTCATGGTCTTACAGGTACCTGTCTTGACGTTCCATAGTCTCACCGTCTTATCTCTACTTCCCGATACGATGAACTCTGAATCACTGGATATAGCCACAAATCTTACTTAATTTGTTTGACCACTCATGGTCTTACAGGTACCTGTCTTGACGTTCCATAGTCTCACCGTCTTATCATCACTTCCCGATACGATGAACTCTGAATCACTGGATATAGCCACAGATGATACATAACTAGTGTGACGACTCATGGTCTTACAGGTACCTGTCTTGACGTTCCATAGTCTCACCGTCTTATCTCTACTTCCCGATACGATGAACTCTGAATCACTGGATATAGCCACAGATGATACATAATGTGTGTGACCAGTCATGGTTTTACAGGTACCTGACTTGACGTCCCATAGTCTCACCGTCTTATCATCACTTCCCGATACGATGAACTCTGAATCACTGGATATAGCCACAGCATTTACATAATCTGTGTGACCACTCATGGTCTTACATGTACCTGTCTTGACGTCCCATAGTCTCACCGTCTAATCATAACTTCCCGATACGATGAACTCAGAATCACTGGATATAGCCACAGCATATACATAATGTGTGTGACCACTCATGGTCTTACAGGTACCTGTCTTGACGTCCCATAGTCTCACCGTCTAATCATAACTTCCCGATACGATGAACTCTGAATCACTGGATATAGCCACAGATAATACAGAATCTGTGTGACCACTCATGGTCTTACAGGTACCTGTCTTGACGTTCCATAGTCTCACCGTCTTATCATCACTTCCCGATACGATGAACTCTGAATCACTGGATATAGCCACAGCATTTACATAATCTGTGTGACCACTCATGGTCTTACAGGTACCTGTCTTGACGTTCCATAGTCTCACCGTCTTATCTCTACTTCCCGATAAGATGAACTCTGAATCACTGGATATAGCCACAGCATTTACATAATCTGTGTGACCACTCATGGTCTTACAGGTACCTGTCTTGACGTTCCATAGTCTCACCGTCTTATCTCTACTTCCCGATACGATGAACTCTGAATCACTGGATATAGCCACAGATGATACATAATGTGTGTGACCACTCATGGTCTTACAGGTTCCTGTCTTGACGTTCCATAGTCTCACCGTCTTATCATCACTTCCCGATACGATGAACTCTGAATCACTGGATATAGCCACAGCATTTACATAATCTGTGTGACCACTCATGGTCTTACAGGTACCTGTCTTGACGTTCCATAGTCTCACCGTCTTATCATAACTTCCCGATACAATGAACTCTGAATCACTGGATATAGCCACAGATGATACATAACTAGTGTGACCACTCATGGTATTACAGGTACCTGTCTTGACGTTCCATAGTCTCACCGTATTATCAGAACTTCCCGATACGATGAACTCTGAATCACTGGATATAGCCACAGCATTTACATAATCTGTGTGACCACTCATGGTCTTACAGGTACCTGTCTTGACGTTCCATAGTCTCACCGTCTTATCATCACTTCCCGATACAATGAACTCTGAATCACTGGATATAGCCACAGCATTTACATAATGTGTGTGACCACTCATGGTCTTACAGGTACCTGTCTTGACGTTCCATAGTCTCACCGTCTTATCTCTACTTCCCGATACGATGAACTCTGAATCACTGGATATAGCCACGTCATTTACATAATGTGTGTGACCACTCATGGTCTTACAGGTTCCTGTCTTGACGTTCCATAGTCTCACCGTCTTATCTCTACTTCCCGATACGATGAACTCTGAATCACTGGATATAGCCACAGATGATACATAATGTGTGTGACCACTCATGGTCTTACAGGTACCTGTCTTGACGTTCCATAGTCTCACCGTATAATCATTACTTCCCGATACGATGAACTCTGAATCACTGGATATAGCCACAGCATTTACATAATCTGTGTGACCACTCATGGTCTTACAGGTTCCTGTCTTGACGTTCCATAGTCTCACCGTCTTATCTCTACTTCCCGATACGATGAACTCAGAATCACTGGATATAGCCACAGCATATACATAATGTGTGTGACCACTCATGGTCTTACAGGTACCTGTCTTGACGTCCCATAGTCTCACCGTCTTATCTCTACTTCCCGATACGATGAACTCTGAATTACTGGATATAGCCACAGCATGTACATAATGTGTGTGACCACTCATGGTCTTACAGGTTCCTGTCTTGACGTTCCATAGTCTCACCGTCTTATCATCACTTCCCGATACGATGAACTCTGAATCACTGGATATAGCCACAGCATTTACATAATGTGTGTGACCACTCATGGTCTTACAGGTACCTGTCTTGACGTTCCATAGTCTCACCATCTAATCATAACTTCCCGATACAATGAACTCTGAATCACTGGATATAGCCACAGATGATACATGACTAGTGTGACCACTCATGGTCTTACATGTACCTGTCTTGACGTCCCATAGTCTCACCGTCTTATCATCACTTCCCGATACGATGAACTCTGAATCACTGGATATAGCCACAGCATTTACATAATCTGTGTGACCACTCATGGTTTTACAGGTACCTGACTTGACGTCCCATAGTCTCACCGTCTTATCATCACTTCCCGATACGATGAACTCTGAATCACTGGATATAGCCACAGCATTTACATAACTAGTGTGACCACTCATGGTCTTACAGGTACCTGTCTTGACGTCCCATAGTCTCACCATCTAATCATAACTTCCCGATACGATGAACTCTGAATCACTGGATATAGCCACAGATGATACATGACTAGTGTGACCACTCATGGTCTTACATGTACCTGTCTTGACGTCCCATAGTCTCACCGTCTTATCTCTACTTCCCGATACGATGAACTCTGAATCACTGGATATAGCCACAGATGATACATGACTAGTGTGACCACTCATGGTCTTACATGTACCTGTCTTGACGTCCCATAGTCTCACCGTCTAATCATAACTTCCCGATACAATGAACTCTGAATCACTGGATATAGCCACAGATGATACATGACTAGTGTGACCACTCATGGTCTTACATGTACCTGTCTTGACGTCCCATAGTCTCACCGTCTTATCATCACTTCCCGATACGATGAACTCTGAATCACTGGATATAGCCACAGCATTTACATAATCTGTGTGACCACTCATGGTTTTACAGGTACCTGACTTGACGTCCCATAGTCTCACCGTCTTATCATCACTTCCGATACGATGAACTCTGAATCACTGGATATAGCCACAGCATTTACATAATCTGTGTGACCACTCATGGTCTTACAGGTACCTGTCTTGACGTTCCATAGTCTCACCGTCTTATCTCTACTTCCCGATAAGATGAACTCTGAATCACTGGATATAGCCACAGCATTTACATAATCTGTGTGACCACTCATGGTCTTACAGGTTCCTGTCTTGACGTTCCATAGTCTCACCGTCTTATCTCTACTTCCCGATACGATGAACTCTGAATCACTGGATATAGCCAACAGATGATACATAACTAGTGTGACCACTCATGGTCTTACAGGTACTTGTCTTGACGTCCCATAGTCTCACCGTATAATCATAACTTCCCGATACGATGAACTCTGAATTACTGGTTATAGCCACAGCATTTACATAATCTGTGTGACCACTCATGGTCTTACAGGTTCCTGTCTTGACGTTCCATAGTCTCACCGTCTTATCTCTACTTCCCGATACGATGAACTCTGAATCACTGGATATAGCCACAGCATGTACATTATGTGTGTGACCACTCATGGTCTTACAGGTTCCTGTCTTGACGTTCCATAGTCTCACCGTCTTATCTCTACTTCCCGATACGATGAACTCTGAATCACTGGATATAGCCACAGATGATACATAATGTGTGTGACCAGTCATGGTTTTACAGGTACCTGACTTGACGTCCCATAGTCTCACCGTCTTATCATCACTTCCCGATACGATGAACTCTGAATCACTGGATATAGCCACAGCATTTACATAACTAGTGTGACCACTCATGGTCTTACAGGTACCTGTCTTGACGTTCCATAGTCTCACCGTATAATCATTACTTCCCGATACGATGAACTCTGAATCACTGGATATAGCCACAGCATTTACATAATCTGTGTGACCACTCATGGTCTTACAGGTTCCTGTCTTGACGTTCCATAGTCTCACCGTCTTATCTCTACTTCCCGATACGATGAACTCTGAATCACTGGATATAGCCAACAGATGATACATAACTAGTGTGACCACTCATGGTCTTACAGGTACTTGTCTTGACGTCCCATAGTCTCACCGTATAATCATAACTTCCCGATACGATGAACTCTGAATCACTGGATATAGCCACAGCATATACATAATGTGTGAGACCACTCATGGTCTTACAGGTACCTGTCTTGACGTCCCATAGTCTCACCGTCTAATCATAACTTCCCGATACGATGAACTCTGAATCACTGGATATAGCCACAGATGATACAGAATTAGTGTGACCACTCATGGTCTTACAGGTACCTGTCTTGACGTTCCATAGTCTCACCGTCTTATCATCACTTCCCGATACGATGAACTCTGAATCACTGGATATAGCCAACAGATGATACATAACTAGTGTGACCACTCATGGTCTTACAGGTTCCTGTCTTGACGTTCCATAGTCTCACCGTCTTATCATCACTTCCCGATACGATGAACTCTGAATCACTGGATATAGCCACAGCATATACATAATGTGTGAGACCACTCATGGTCTTACAGGTACCTGTCTTGACGTTCCATAGTCTCACCGTCTTATCTCTACTTCCCGATACGATGAACTCTGAATCACTGGATATAGCCAACAGATGATACATAACTAGTGTGACCACTCATGGTCTTACAGGTACCTGTCTTGACGTTCCATAGTCTCACCATCTAATCATAACTTCCCGATACAATGAACTCTGAATCACTGGATATAGCCACAGATGATACATGACTAGTGTGACCACTCATGGTCTTACATGTACCTGTCTTGACGTCCCATAGTCTCACCGTCTTATCTCTACTTCACGATACGATGAACTCTGAATCACTGGATATAGCCACAGCATTTACATAACTAGTGTGACCACTCATGGTCTTACAGGTACCTGTCTTGACGTCCCATAGTCTCACCATCTAATCATAACTTCCCGATACAATGAACTCTGAATCACTGGATATAGCCACAGATGATACATGACTAGTGTGACCACTCATGGTCTTACATGTACCTGTCTTGACGTCCCATAGTCTCACCGTCTTATCATCACTTCCCGATACGATGAACTCTGAATCACTGGATATAGCCACAGCATTTACATAATGTGTGTGACCAGTCATGGTTTTACAGGTACCTGACTTGACGTCCCATAGTCTCACCGTCTTATCATCACTTCCCGATACGATGAACTCTGAATCACTGGATATAGCCACAGCATTTACATAATCTGTGTGACCACTCATGGTCTTACAGGTTCCTGTCTTGACGTTCCATAGTCTCACCGTCTTATCATCACTTCCCGATACGATGAACTCTGAATCACTGGATATAGCCACAGCATTTACATAATCTGTGTGACCACTCATGGTCTTACAGGTACCTGACTTGACGTCCCATAGTCTCACCGTCTTATCTCTACTTCCCGATACGATGAACTCTGAATCACTGGATATAGCCACAGCATTTACATAATGTGTGTGACCACTCATGGTCTTACAGGTACCTGTCTTGACGTCCCATAGTCTCACCGTATAATCATAACTTCCCGATACGATGAACTCTGAATTACTGGTTATAGCCACAGCATATACATAATGTGTGTGACCACTCATGGTCTTACATGTACCTGTCTTGACGTCCCATAGTCTCACCGTATTATCAGAACTTCCCGATACAATGAACTCTGAATCACTGGATATAGCCACAGATGATACAGAATTAGTGTGACCACTCATGGTCTTACAGGTACCTGTCTTGACGTCCCATAGTCTCACCGTATTATCAGAACTTCCCGATACAATGAACTCTGAATCACTGGATATAGCCACAGATGATACATGACTAGTGTGACCACTCATGGTCTTACATGTACCTGTCTTGACGTCCCATAGTCTCACCGTCTAATCATAACTTCCCGATAAGATGAACTCTGAATCACTGGATATAGCCACAGCATATACATAATGTGTGTGACCACTCATGGTCTTACAGGTACCTGTCTTGACGTCCCATAGTCTCACCGTCTAATCATAACTTCCCGATACGATGAACTCTGAATCACTGGATATAGCCACAGCATATACATAATGTGTGAGACCACTCATGGTCTTACAGGTACCTGTCTTGACGTCCCATAGTCTCACCGTCTAATCATAACTTCCCGATACGATGAACTCTGAATCACTGGATATAGCCACAGATGATACAGAATTAGTGTGACCACTCATGGTCTTACAGGTACCTGTCTTGACGTTCCATAGTCTCACCGTCTTATCATCACTTCCCGATACGATGAACTCTGAATCACTGGATATAGCCAACAGATGATACATAACTAGTGTGACCACTCATGGTCTTACAGGTTCCTGTCTTGACGTTCCATAGTCTCACCGTCTTATCATCACTTCCCGATACGATGAACTCTGAATCACTGGATATAGCCACAGCATATACATAATGTGTGAGACCACTCATGGTCTTACAGGTACCTGTCTTGACGTTCCATAGTCTCACCGTCTTATCTCTACTTCCCGATACGATGAACTCTGAATCACTGGATATAGCCAACAGATGATACATAACTAGTGTGACCACTCATGGTCTTACAGGTACCTGTCTTGACGTTCCATAGTCTCACCATCTAATCATAACTTCCCGATACAATGAACTCTGAATCACTGGATATAGCCACAGATGATACATGACTAGTGTGACCACTCATGGTCTTACATGTACCTGTCTTGACGTCCCATAGTCTCACCGTCTTATCTCTACTTCACGATACGATGAACTCTGAATCACTGGATATAGCCACAGCATTTACATAACTAGTGTGACCACTCATGGTCTTACAGGTACCTGTCTTGACGTCCCATAGTCTCACCATCTAATCATAACTTCCCGATACAATGAACTCTGAATCACTGGATATAGCCACAGATGATACATGACTAGTGTGACCACTCATGGTCTTACATGTACCTGTCTTGACGTCCCATAGTCTCACCGTCTTATCATCACTTCCCGATACGATGAACTCTGAATCACTGGATATAGCCACAGCATTTACATAATGTGTGTGACCAGTCATGGTTTTACAGGTACCTGACTTGACGTCCCATAGTCTCACCGTCTTATCATCACTTCCCGATACGATGAACTCTGAATCACTGGATATAGCCACAGCATTTACATAATCTGTGTGACCACTCATGGTCTTACAGGTTCCTGTCTTGACGTCCCATAGTCTCACCGTCTTATCATCACTTCCCGATACGATGAACTCTGAATCACTGGATATAGCCACAGCATTTACATAATCTGTGTGACCACTCATGGTCTTACAGGTTCCTGTCTTGACGTTCCATAGTCTCACCGTCTTATCTCTACTTCCCGATAAGATGAACTCTGAATCACTGGATATAGCCACAGCATTTACATAATCTGTGTGACCACTCATGGTCTTACAGGTACCTGTCTTGACGTCCCATAGTCTCACCGGATAATCATGACTTCCCGATACGATGAACTCTGAATCACTGGATATAGCCACAGCATTTACATAATGTGTGTGACCACTCATGGTCTTACAGGTACCTGTCTTGACGTTCCATAGTCTCACCATCTTATCTCTACTTCCCGATACGATGAACTCTGAATCACTGGATATAGCCACAGCATTTACATAATCTGTGTGACCACTCATGGTCTTACAGGTTCCTGTCTTGACGTTCCATAGTCTCACCGTCTTATCTCTACTTCCCGATACGATGAACTCTGAATCACTGGATATAGCCAACAGATGATACATAACTAGTGTGACCACTCATGGTCTTACAGGTTCCTGTCTTGACGTTCCATAGTCTCACCGTCTTATCATCACTTCCCGATACGATGAACTCTGAATCACTGGATATAGCCACAGCATTTACATAATCTGTGTGACCACTCATGGTCTTACAGGTTCCTGTCTTGACGTTCCATAGTCTCACCGTCTTATCTCTACTTCCCGATACGATGAACTCTGAATCACTGGATATAGCCACAGATGATACATAATGTGTGTGACCACTCATGGTTTTACAGGTACCTGACTTGACGTCCCATAGTCTCACCGTCTTATCATCACTTCCCGATACGATGAACTCTGAATCACTGGATATAGCCACAGATGATACATAACTAGTGTGACCACTCATGGTCTTACAGGTACCTGTCTTGACGTTCCATAGTCTCACCGTATAATCATTACTTCCCGATACGATGAACTCTGAATCACTGGATATAGCCACAGCATTTACATAATCTGTGTGACCACTCATGGTCTTACAGGTTCCTGTCTTGACGTTCCATAGTCTCACCGTCTTATCTCTACTTCCCGATACGATGAACTCTGAATCACTGGATATAGCCAACAGATGATACATAACTAGTGTGACCACTCATGGTCTTACAGGTACTTGTCTTGACGTCCCATAGTCTCACCGTATAATCATAACTTCCCGATACGATGAACTCTGAATTACTGGTTATAGCCACGTCATTTACATAACTAGTGTGACCACTCATGGTCTTACAGGTACCTGTCTTGACGTCCCATAGTCTCACCGTCTTATCTCTACTTCCCGATACGATGAACTCTGAATCACTGGATATAGCCACAGATGATACATAACTAGTGTGACCACTCATGGTCTTACAGGTACCTGACTTGACGTCCCATAGTCTCACCGTCTTATCTCTACTTCCCGATACGATGAACTCTGAATCACTGGATATAGCCACAGCATTTACATAATGTGTGTGACCACTCATGGTCTTACAGGTACCTGTCTTGACGTCCCATAGTCTCACCGTATAATCATAACTTCCCGATACGATGAACTCTGAATTACTGGTTATAGCCACAGCATATACATAATGTGTGTGACCACTCATGGTCTTACATGTACCTGTCTTGACGTCCCATAGTCTCACCGTATTATCAGAACTTCCCGATACAATGAACTCTGAATCACTGGATATAGCCACAGATGATACAGAATTAGTGTGACCACTCATGGTCTTACAGGTACCTGTCTTGACGTCCCATAGTCTCACCATCTAATCATAACTTCCCGATACAATGAACTCTGAATCACTGGATATAGCCACAGCATTTACATAATCTGTGTGACCACTCATGGTCTTACAGGTTCCTGTCTTGACGTTCCATAGTCTCACCGTCTTATCTCTACTTCCCGATAAGATGAACTCTGAATCACTGGATATAGCCACAGCATTTACATAATGTGTGTGACCACTCATGGTCTTACAGGTACCTGTCTTGACGTCCCATAGTCTCACCGTCTAATCATAACTTCCCGATACGATGAACTCTGAATCACTGGATATAGCCACAGCATTTACATAATCTGTGTGACCACTCATGGTCTTACAGGTTCCTGTCTTGACGTTCCATAGTCTCACCGTCTTATCTCTACTTCCCGATAAGATGAACTCTGAATCACTGGATATAGCCAACAGATGATACATAACTAGTGTGACCACTCATGGTCTTACAGGTTCCTGTCTTGACGTTCCATAGTCTCACCGTCTTATCATCACTTCCCGATACGATGAACTCTGAATCACTGGATATAGCCACAGCATTTACATAATCTGTGTGACCACTCATGGTCTTACAGGTTCCTGTCTTGACGTTCCATAGTCTCACCGTCTTATCTCTACTTCCCGATACGATGAACTCTGAATCACTGGATATAGCCACAGATGATACATAATGTGTGTGACCACTCATGGTCTTACAGGTACCTGTCTTGACGTTCCATAGTCTCACCGTCTTATCTCTACTTCCCGATACGATGAACTCTGAATCACTGGATATAGCCACAGCATTTACATAATGTGTGTGACCACTCATGGTCTTACAGGTACCTGTCTTGACGTTCCATAGTCTCACCGTCTAATCATAACTTCCCGATACGATGAACTCTGAATCACTGGATATAGCCACAGCATTTACATAATCTGTGTGACCACTCATGGTCTTACAGGTTCCTGTCTTGACGTTCCATAGTCTCACCGTCTTATCATCACTTCCCGATACGATGAACTCTGAATCACTGGATATAGCCACAGCATTTACATAATCTGTGTGACCACTCATGGTCTTACAGGTACTTGTCTTGACGTCCCATAGTCTCACCGTCTTATCTCTACTTCCCGATACGATGAACTCTGAATCACTGGATATAGCCACAGATGATACAGAATTAGTGTGACCACTCATGGTCTTACAGGTACCTGTCTTGACGTCCCATAGTCTCACCGTCTTATCATCACTTCCCGATACGATGAACTCTGAATCATTGGATATAGCCACAGAATTTACATAATCTGTGTGACCACTCATGGTCTTACAGGTACCTGTCTTGACGTTCCATAGTCTCACCGTCTTATCATCACTTCCCGATACGATGAACTCTGAATCATTGGATATAGCCACAGCATTTACATAATGTGTGTGACCAGTCATGGTTTTACAGGTACCTGACTTGACGTCCCATAGTCTCACCGTCTTATCATCACTTCCCGATACGATGAACTCTGAATCACTGGATATAGCCACAGCATTTACATAATCTGTGTGACCACTCATGGTCTTACAGGTTCCTGTCTTGACGTCCCATAGTCTCACCGTCTTATCATCACTTCCCGATACGATGAACTCTGAATCACTGGATATAGCCACAGCATTTACATAATCTGTGTGACCACTCATGGTCTTACAGGTTCCTGTCTTGACGTTCCATAGTCTCACCGTCTTATCTCTACTTCCCGATAAGATGAACTCTGAATCACTGGATATAGCCACAGCATTTACATAATCTGTGTGACCACTCATGGTCTTACAGGTACCTGTCTTGACGTCCCATAGTCTCACCGGATAATCATGACTTCCCGATACGATGAACTCTGAATCACTGGATATAGCCACAGCATTTACATAATGTGTGTGACCACTCATGGTCTTACAGGTACCTGTCTTGACGTTCCATAGTCTCACCATCTTATCTCTACTTCCCGATACGATGAACTCTGAATCACTGGATATAGCCACAGCATTTACATAATCTGTGTGACCACTCATGGTCTTACAGGTTCCTGTCTTGACGTTCCATAGTCTCACCGTCTTATCTCTACTTCCCGATACGATGAACTCTGAATCACTGGATATAGCCACAGCATTTACATAATCTGTGTGACCACTCATGGTCTTACAGGTACCTGTCTTGACGTCCCATAGTCTCACCATCTAATCATAACTTCCCGATACAATGAACTCTGAATCACTGGATATAGCCACAGCATTTACATAATCTGTGTGACCACTCATGGTCTTACAGGTTCCTATCTTGACGTTCCATAGTCTCACCGTCTTATCTCTACTTCCCGATAAGATGAACTCTGAATCACTGGATATAGCCACAGCATTTACATAATGTGTGTGACCACTCATGGTCTTACAGGTTCCTGTCTTGACGTTCCATAGTCTCACCGTCTTATCTCTACTTCCCGATACGATGAACTCTGAATCACTGGATATAGCCACAGCATATACATAATGTGTGAGACCACTCATGGTCTTACAGGTACCTGTCTTGACGTCCCATAGTCTCACCGTCTAATCATAACTTCCCGATACGATGAACTCTGAATCACTGGATATAGCCACAGATGATACAGAATTAGTGTGACCACTCATGGTCTTACAGGTACCTGTCTTGACGTTCCATAGTCTCACCGTCTTATCATCACTTCCCGATACGATGAACTCTGAATCACTGGATATAGCCACAGCATTTACATAATCTGTGTGACCACTCATGGTCTTACAGGTACCTGTCTTGACGTTCCATAGTCTCACCGTCTTATCTCTACTTCCCGATACGATGAACTCTGAATCACTGGATATAGCAACGTCATTTACATAACTAGTGTGACCACTCATGGTCTTACAGGTTCCTGTCTTGACGTTCCATAGTCTCACCGTCTTATCATCACTTCCCGATACGATGAACTCTGAATTACTGGATATAGCAACGTCATTTACATAACTAGTGTGACCACTCATGGTCTTACAGGTTCCTGTCTTGACGTTCCATAGTCTCACCGTCTTATCATCACTTCCCGATACGATGAACTCTGAATCACTGGATATAGCCACAGCATTTACATAATCTGTGTGACCACTCATGGTCTTACAGGTACCTGTCTTGACGTTCCATAGTCTCACCGTCTTATCTCTACTTCACGATACGATGAACTCTGAATTACTGGTTATAGCCACGTCATTTACATAACTAGTGTGACCACTCATGGTCTTACAGGTTCCTGTCTTGACGTTCCATAGTCTCACCGTCTTATCATCACTTCCCGATACGATGAACTCTGAATCACTGGATATAGCCACAGCATATACATAACTAGTGTGACCACTCATGGTCTTACAGGTACCTGTCTTGACGTTCCATAGTCTCACCGTCTTATCTCTACTTCCCGATACAATGAACTCTGAATCACTGGATATAGCCACAGCATTTACATAATCTGTGTGACCACTCATGGTCTTACAGGTACCTGTCTTGACGTTCCATAGTCTCACCGTCTTATCTCTACTTCCCGATACGATGAACTCTGAATTACTGGATATAGCCACAGCATATAAATAATGTGTGTGACCACTCATGGTCTTACAGGTACCTGTCTTGACGTTCCATAGTCTCACCGTCTTATCTCTACTTCCCGATACGATGAACTCTGAATCACTGGATATAGCCACAGATAATACAGAATCTGTGTGACCACTCATGGTCTTGCAGGTACCTGTCTTGACGTCCCATAGTCTCACCGTCTAATCATAACTTCCCGATACGATGAACTCTGAATCACTGGATATAGCCACAGATGATACATAACTAGTGTGACCACTCATGGTCTTACAGGTACTTGTCTTGACGTCCCATAGTCTCACCGTCTTATCTCTACTTCCCGATACGATGAACTCTGAATCACTGGATATAGCCACAGCATTTACATAACTAGTGTGACCACTCATGGTCTTACAGGTACCTGTCTTGACGTTCCATAGTCTCACCGTCTTATCTCTACTTCCCGATACGATGAACTCTGAATCACTGGATATAGCCACAGCATGTACATAATCTGTGTGACCACTCATGGTCTTACAGGTACCTGTCTTGACGTTCCATAGTCTCACCGTCTTATCTCTACTTCCCGATACGATGAACTCTGAATCACTGGATATAGCCACAGCATTTACATAATGTGTGTGACCACTCATGGTCTTACAGGTACCTGTCTTGACGTTCCATAGTCTCACCGTCTTATCTCTACTTCCCGATACGATGAACTCTGAATCACTGGATATAGCCACAGCATTTACATAATCTGTGTGACCACTCATGGTCTTACAGGTACCTGTCTTGACGTCCCATAGTCTCACCGTCTTATCTCTACTTCCCGATACGATGAACTCTGAATCACTGGATATAGCCACAGCATTTACATAATCTGTGTGACCACTCATGGTCTTACAGGTACTTGTCTTGACGTCCCATAGTCTCACCGTCTTATCTCTACTTCCCGATACGATGAACTCTGAATCACTGGATATAGCCACAGCATGTACATAATGTGTGTGACCACTCATGGTCTTACAGGTTCCTGTCTTGACGTTCCATAGTCTCACCGTCTTATCATCACTTCCCGATACGATGAACTCTGAATCACTGGATATAGCCACAGCATTTACATAACTAGTGTGACCACTCATGGTCTTACAGGTACTTGTCTTGACGTCCCATAGTCTCACCGTCTTATCTCTACTTCCCGATACGATGAACTCTGAATCACTGGATATAGCCACAGATGATACAGAATTAGTGTGACCACTCATGGTCTTACAGGTACCTGTCTTGACGTCCCATAGTCTCACCGTCTTATCTCTACTTCCCGATACGATGAACTCTGAATTACTGGATATAGCCACAGCATGTACATAATGTGTGTGACCACTCATGGTCTTACAGGTACCTGTCTTGACGTCCCATAGTCTCACCGTATAATCATAACTTCCCGATACGATGAACTCTGAATTACTGGTTATAGCCACGTCATTTACATAATCTGTGTGACCACTCATGGTCTTACAGGTACCTGTCTTGACGTTCCATAGTCTCACCGTCTTATCATCACTTCCCGATACGATGAACTCTGAATCATTGGATATAGCCACAGAATTTACTTAATGTGTGTGACCACTCATGGTCTTACAGGTACCTGTCTTGACGTCCCATAGTCACTCCGCATATTCATTACTTCCCGATACGATGAACTCTGAATCACTGGATATAGCCACAGCATTTACATAATGTGTGTGACCACTCATGGTCTTACAGGTTCCTGTCTTGACGTTCCATAGTCTCACCGTCTTATCTCTACTTCCCGATACGATGAACTCTGAATCACTGGATATAGCCACAGATGATACATAACTAGTGTGACCACTCATGGTCTTACAGGTACTTGTCTTGACGTCCCATAGTCTCACCGTATAATCATAACTTCCCGATACGATGAACTCTGAATCACTGGATATAGCCACGTCATTTACATAATCTGTGTGACCACTCATGGTCTTACAGGTACCTGTCTTGACGTCCCATAGTCTCACCGTATAATCATCACTTCCCGATACGATGAACTCTGAATCACTGGATATAGCCACAGCATTTACATAATCTGTGTGACCACTCATGGTCTTACAGGTACCTGTCTTGACGTTCCATAGTCTCACCGTCTTATCTCTACTTCACGATACGATGAACTCTGAATCACTGGATATAGCCACAGCATTTACATAACTAGTGTGACCACTCATGGTCTTACAGGTACCTGTCTTGACGTTCCATAGTCTCACCGTCTTATCTCTACTTCACGATACGATGAACTCTGAATCACTGGATATAGCCACAGCATTTACATAACTAGTGTGACCACTCATGGTCTTACAGGTACCTGTCTTGACGTTCCATAGTCTCACCGTATAATCATTACTTCCCGATACGATGAACTCTGAATCACTGGATATAGCCACAGAATTTACTTAATGTGTGTGACCACTCATGGTCTTACAGGTTCCTGTCTTGACGTCCCATAGTCTCACCGTCTAATCATAACTTCCCGATACGATGAACTCTGAATCACTGGATATAGCCACAGCATATACATAATGTGTGTGACCACTCATGGTCTTACAGGTACTTGTCTTGACGTCCCATAGTCTCACCGTCTTATCTCTACTTCCCGATACGATGAACTCTGAATCACTGGATATAGCCACAGATGATACAGAATTAGTGTGACCACTCATGGTCTTACAGGTACCTGTCTTGACGTCCCATAGTCTCACCGTCTTATCTCTACTTCCCGATACGATGAACTCTGAATCACTGGATATAGCCACAGCATTTACATAATGTGTGTGACCACTCATGGTCTTACAGGTTCCTGTCTTGACGTTCCATAGTCTCACCGTCTTATCTCTACTTCCCGATACGATGAACTCTGAATCACTGGATATAGCCACAGATGATACAGAATTAGTGTGACCACTCATGGTCTTACAGGTACCTGTCTTGACGTTCCATAGTCTCACCGTCTTATCATCACTTCCCGATACGATAAACTCTGAATCACTGGATATAGCCACAGCATTTACATAATCTGTGTGACCACTCATGGTCTTACAGGTACTTGTCTTGACGTCCCATAGTCTCACCGTCTTATCATCACTTCCCGATACGATGAACTCTGAATCACTGGATATAGCCACAGATGATACATAACTAGTGTGACCACTCATGGTCTTACAGGTACCTGTCTTGACGTCCCATAGTCTCACCGTCTTATCATCACTTCCCGATACGATGAACTCTGAATCACTGGATATAGCCACAGCATTTACATAATCTGTGTGACCACTCATGGTCTTACAGGTACTTGTCTTGACGTCCCATAGTCTCACCGTCTTATCTCTACTTCCCGATACGATGAACTCTGAATCACTGGATATAGCCACAGCATTTACATAACTAGTGTGACCACTCATGGTCTTACAGGTACCTGTCTTGACGTTCCATAGTCTCACCGTCTTATCTCTACTTCCCGATACGATGAACTCTGAATCACTGGATATAGCCACAGCATTTACATAATGTGTGTGACCACTCATGGTCTTACAGGTACCTGTCTTGACGTTCCATAGTCTCACCGTCTAATCATAACTTCCCGATACGATGAACTCTGAATCACTGGATATAGCCACAGCATTTACATAATCTGTGTGACCACTCATGGTCTTACAGGTTCCTGTCTTGACGTTCCATAGTCTCACCGTCTTATCATCACTTCCCGATACGATGAACTCTGAATCACTGGATATAGCCACAGCATTTACATAATCTGTGTGACCACTCATGGTCTTACAGGTACTTGTCTTGACGTCCCATAGTCTCACCGTCTTATCTCTACTTCCCGATACGATGAACTCTGAATCACTGGATATAGCCACAGATGATACAGAATTAGTGTGACCACTCATGGTCTTACAGGTACCTGTCTTGACGTCCCATAGTCTCACCGTCTTATCATCACTTCCCGATACGATGAACTCTGAATCATTGGATATAGCCACAGAATTTACTTAATGTGTGTGACCACTCATGGTTTTACAGGTACCTGACTTGACGTCCCATAGTCTCACCGTCTTATCATCACTTCCCGATACGATGAACTCTGAATCACTGGATATAGCCACAGCATTTACATAACTAGTGTGACCACTCATGGTCTTACAGGTACCTGTCTTGACGTTCCATAGTCTCACCGTCTTATCTCTACTTCCCGATACGATGAACTCTGAATCACTGGATATAGCCACAGATGATACATAACTAGTGTGACCACTCATGGTCTTACAGGTACCTGTCTTGACGTCCCATAGTCTCACCGTATAATCATTACTTCCCGATACGATAAACTCTGAATCACTGGATATAGCCACAGCATGTACATTATGTGTGTGACCACTCATGGTCTTACAGGTTCCTGTCTTGACGTTCCATAGTCTCACCGTCTAATCATAACTTCCCGATACGATGAACTCTGAATCACTGGATATAGCCACAGCATTTACATAATCTGTGTGACCACTCATGGTCTTACAGGTTCCTGTCTTGACGTTCCATAGTCTCACCGTCTTATCATCACTTCCCGATACGATGAACTCTGAATCACTGGATATAGCCACAGCATGTACATTATGTGTGTGACCACTCATGGTCTTACAGGTACCTGTCTTGACGTCCCATAGTCTCACCGTCTTATCTCTACTTCCCGATACGATGAACTCTGAATTACTGGATATAGCCACAGCATGTACATAATGTGTGTGACCACTCATGGTCTTACAGGTTCCTGTCTTGACGTCCCATAGTCTCACCGTCTAATCATAACTTCCCGATACGATGAACTCTGAATCACTGGATATAGCCACAGATAATACAGAATCTGTGTGACCACTCATGGTCTTGCAGGTACCTGTCTTGACGTCCCATAGTCTCACCGTCTAATCATAACTTCCCGATACGATGAACTCTGAATCACTGGATATAGCCACAGATGATACAGAATTAGTGTGACCACTCATGGTCTTACAGGTACTTGTCTTGACGTCCCATAGTCTCACCGTCTTATCTCTACTTCCCGATACGATGAACTCTGAATCACTGGATATAGCCACAGATGATACAGAATTAGTGTGACCACTCATGGTCTTACAGGTACCTGTCTTGACGTTCCATAGTCTCACCGTCTTATCTCTACTTCCCGATACGATGAACTCTGAATCACTGGATATAGCCACAGCATGTACATTATGTGTGTGACCACTCATGGTCTTACAGGTACCTGTCTTGACGTCCCATAGTCTCACCGTATTATCATCACTTCCCGATACGATGAACTCTGAATCACTGGATATAGCCACAGCATTTACATAACTAGTGTGACCACTCATGGTCTTACAGGTACCTGTCTTGACGTTCCATAGTCTCACCGTCTTATCTCTACTTCCCGATACGATGAACTCTGAATCACTGGATATAGCCACAGCATTTACATAATCTGTGTGACCACTCATGGTCTTACAGGTACTTGTCTTGACGTCCCATAGTCTCACCGTATAATCATAACTTCCCGATACGATGAACTCTGAATCACTGGATATAGCCACAGCATGTACATTATGTGTGTGACCACTCATGGTCTTACAGGTACCTGTCTTGACGTCCCATAGTCTCACCGTCTTATCTCTACTTCCCGATACGATGAACTCTGAATCACTGGATATAGCCACAGATGATACAGAATTAGTGTGACCACTCATGGTCTTACAGGTACTTGTCTTGACGTCCCATAGTCTCACCGTACAATCATAACTTCCCGATACGATGAACTCTGAATTACTGGTTATAGCCACGTCATTTACATAACTAGTGTGACCACTCATGGTCTTACAGGTACCTGTCTTGACGTTCCATAGTCTCACCGTCTTATCTCTACTTCCCGATACGATGAACTCTGAATCACTGGATATAGCCACGTCATTTACATAACTAGTGTGACCACTCATGGTCTTACAGGTACCTGTCTTGACGTTCCATAGTCTCACCGTCTTATCTCTACTTCCCGATACGATGAACTCTGAATCACTGGATATAGCCACAGATGATACATAACTAGTGTGACCACTCATGGTCTTACAGGTACCTGTCTTGACGTCCCATAGTCTCACCGTCTTATCTCTACTTCCCGATACGATAAACTCTGAATCACTGGATATAGCCACAGCATGTACATTATGTGTGTGACCACTCATGGTCTTACAGGTTCCTGTCTTGACGTCCCATAGTCTCACCGTCTAATCATAACTTCCCGATACGATGAACTCTGAATCACTGGATATAGCCACAGCATATACATAATGTGTGTGACCACTCATGGTCTTACAGGTACTTGTCTTGACGTCCCATAGTCTCACCGTCTTATCTCTACTTCCCGATACGATGAACTCTGAATCACTGGATATAGCCACAGATGATACAGAATTAGTGTGACCACTCATGGTCTTACAGGTACCTGTCTTGACGTCCCATAGTCTCACCGTCTTATCTCTACTTCCC
Source organism: Loxodes magnus (assembly GCA_946699065.1). Lineage (NCBI taxonomy): Eukaryota > Ciliophora > Karyorelictea > Loxodida > Loxodidae > Loxodes > Loxodes magnus. Next base: position 75,864 of record CAMPDV010001027.1, read on the forward strand.
GATACGATGAACTCTGAATTACTGGATATAGCCACAGCATGTACATAATGTGTGTGACCACTCATGGTCTTACAGGTTCCTGTCTTGACGTTCCATAGTCTCACCGTCTTATCATCACTTCCCGATACGATGAACTCTGAATCACTGGATATAGCCACAGCATTTACATAATCTGTGTGACCACTCATGGTCTTACAGGTACCTGTCTTGACGTTCCATAGTCTCACCGTCTTATCTCTACTTCCCGATACGATGAACTCTGAATCACTGGATATAGCCACAGATGATACATAACTAGTGTGACCACTCATGGTCTTACAGGTACTTGTCTTGACGTCCCATAGTCTCACCGTACAATCATAACTTCCCGATACGATGAACTCTGAATTACTGGTTATAGCCACGTCATTTACATAACTAGTGTGACCACTCATGGTCTTACAGGTACCTGTCTTGACGTTCCATAGTCTCACCGTCTTATCTCTACTTCCCGATACGATGAACTCTGAATCACTGGATATAGCCACAGCATGTACATTATGTGTGTGACCACTCATGGTCTTACAGGTACCTGTCTTGACGTCCCATAGTCTCACCGTATTATCATCACTTCCCGATACGATGAACTCTGAATCACTGGATATAGCCACAGCATTTACATAATCTGTGTGACCACTCATGGTCTTACAGGTACCTGTCTTGACGTTCCATAGTCTCACCGTCTTATCTCTACTTCCCGATACGATGAACTCTGAATCACTGGATATAGCCACAGATGATACAGAATTAGTGTGACCACTCATGGTCTTACAGGTACTTGTCTTGACGTCCCATAGTCTCACCGTATAATCATAACTTCCCGATACGATGAACTCTGAATCACTGGATATAGCCACAGCATTTACATAATGTGTGTGACCACTCATGGTTTTACAGGTACCTGTCTTGACGTCCCATAGTCTCACCGTCTTATCTCTACTTCCCGATACGATGAACTCTGAATCACTGGATATAGCCACAGCATGTACATAATCTGTGTGACCACTCATGGTCTTACAGGTACTTGTCTTGACGTCCCATATTCTCACCGTCTTATCTCTACTTCCCGATACGATGAACTCTGAATCACTGGATATAGCCACAGATGATACATAACTAGTGTGACCACTCATGGTCTTACAGGTACCTGTCTTGACGTCCCATAGTCTCACCGTACAATCATAACTTCCCGATACGATGAACTCTGAATTACTGGTTATAGCCACGTCATTTACATAACTAGTGTGACCACTCATGGTCTTACAGGTACCTGTCTTGACGTTCCATAGTCTCACCGTCTTATCATCACTTCCCGATACAATGAACTCTGAATCACTGGATATAGCCACGTCATTTACATAACTAGTGTGACCACTCATGGTCTTACAGGTACCTGTCTTGACGTTCCATAGTCTCACCGTCTTATCTCTACTTCCCGATACGATGAACTCTGAATCACTGGATATAGCCACAGATGATACATAACTAGTGTGACCACTCATGGTCTTACAGGTACCTGTCTTGACGTCCCATAGTCTCACCGTATAATCATTACTTCCCGATACGATAAACTCTGAATCACTGGATATAGCCACAGCATGTACATTATGTGTGTGACCACTCATTGTCTTACAGGTTCCTGTCTTGACGTCCCATAGTCTCACCGTCTAATCATAACTTCCCGATACGATGAACTCTGAATCACTGGATATAGCCACAGCATATACATAATGTGTGTGACCACTCATGGTCTTACAGGTACTTGTCTTGACGTCCCATAGTCTCACCGTCTTATCTCTACTTCCCGATACGATGAACTCTGAATCACTGGATATAGCCACAGATGATACATAACTAGTGTGACCACTCATGGTCTTACAGGTACCTGTCTTGACGTCCCATAGTCTCACCGTCTTATCTCTACTTCCCGATACGATGAACTCTGAATTACTGGATATAGCCACAGCATGTACATAATGTGTGTGACCACTCATGGTCTTACAGGTACTTGTCTTGACGTCCCATAGTCTCACCGTCTTATCTCTACTTCCCGATACGATGAACTCTGAATCACTGGATATAGCCACAGCATGTACATAATGTGTGTGACCACTCATGGTCTTACAGGTTCCTGTCTTGACGTTCCATAGTCTCACCGTCTTATCATCACTTCCCGATACGATGAACTCTGAATCACTGGATATAGCCACAGCATTTACATAATCTGTGTGACCACTCATGGTCTTACAGGTACCTGTCTTGACGTCCCATAGTCTCACCGTCTAATCATAACTTCCCGATACGATGAACTCTGAATCACTGGATATAGCCACAGCATATACATAATGTGTGTGACCACTCATGGTCTTACAGGTACTTGTCTTGACGTCCCATAGTCTCACCGTCTTATCTCTACTTCCCGATACGATGAACTCTGAATCACTGGATATAGCCACAGATGATACAGAATTAGTGTGACCACTCATGGTCTTACAGGTACCTGTCTTGACGTCCCATAGTCTCACCGTCTTATCTCTACTTCCCGATACGATGAACTCTGAATTACTGGATATAGCCACAGCATGTACATAATGTGTGTGACCACTCATGGTCTTACAGGTTCCTGTCTTGACGTTCCATAGTCTCACCGTCTTATCATCACTTCCCGATACGATGAACTCTGAATCACTGGATATAGCCACAGCATTTACATAATCTGTGTGACCACTCATGGTCTTACAGGTACCTGTCTTGACGTTCCATAGTCTCACCGTCTTATCTCTACTTCCCGATACGATGAACTCTGAATCACTGGATATAGCCACAGATGATACATAACTAGTGTGACCACTCATGGTCTTACAGGTACTTGTCTTGACGTCCAATAGTCTCACCGTACAATCATAACTTCCCGATACGATGAACTCTGAATTACTGGTTATAGCCACGTCATTTACATAACTAGTGTGACCACTCATGGTCTTACAGGTACCTGTCTTGACGTTCCATAGTCTCACCGTCTTATCTCTACTTCCCGATACGATGAACTCTGAATCACTGGATATAGCCACAGCATGTACATTATGTGTGTGACCACTCATGGTCTTACAGGTACCTGTCTTGACGTTCCATAGTCTCACCGTCTTATCTCTACTTCCCGATACGATGAACTCTGAATCACTGGATATAGCCACAGATGATACAGAATTAGTGTGACCAGTCATGGTTTTACAGGTAACTGACTTGACGTTTCATAGTCTCACCGTCTTATCTCTACTTCCCGATACGATGAACTCTGAATCACTGGATATAGCCACAGCATGTACATAATCTGTGTGACCACTCATGGTCTTACAGGTTCCTGTCTTGACGTTCCATAGTCTCACCGTCTTATCTCTACTTCCCGATACGATGAACTCTGAATCACTGGATATAGCCACAGCATGTACATAATCTGTGTGACCACTCATGGTCTTACAGGTACCTGTCTTGACGTTCCATAGTCTCACCGTCTTATCTCTACTTCCCGATACGATGAACTCTGAATCACTGGATATAGCCACAGCATGTACATAATCTGTGTGACCACTCATGGTCTTACAGATACCTGTCTTGACGTCCCATAGTCACTCCGCATATTCATTACTTCCCGATACGATGAACTCTGAATCACTGGATATAGCCACAGCATTTACATAATCTGTGTGACCACTCATGGTCTTACAGGTTCCTGTCTTGACGTTCCATAGTCTCACCGTCTTATCTCTACTTCACGATACGATGAACTCTGAATCACTGGATATAGCCACAGCATTTACATAATGTGTGTGACCACTCATGGTCTTACAGGTTCCTGTCTTGACGTTCCATAGTCTCACCGTCTTATCTCTACTTCACGATACGATAAACTCTGAATCACTGGATATAGCCACAGCATGTACATTATGTGTGTGACCACTCATGGTCTTACAGGTACCTGTCTTGACGTTCCATAGTCTCACCGTCTTATCTCTACTTCCCGATACGATGAACTCTGAATCACTGGATATAGCCACAGATGATACATAACTAGTGTGACCACTCATGGTCTTACAGGTACCTGTCTTGACGTTCCATAGTCTCACCGTCTTATCTCTACTTCCCGATACGATGAACTCTGAATCACTGGATATAGCCACAGCATTTACATAATGTGTGTGACCACTCATGGTCTTACAGGTACCTGTCTTGACGTCCCATAGTCTCACCGTCTTATCTCTACTTCCCGATACGATGAACTCTGAATCACTGGATATAGCCACAGATGATACATAACTAGTGTGACCACTCATGGTCTTACAGGTACTTGTCTTGACGTCCCATAGTCTCACCGTACAATCATAACTTCCCGATACGATGAACTCTGAATTACTGGATATAGCCACAGATGATACAGAATTAGTGTGACCACTCATGGTCTTACAGGTACCTGTCTTGACGTTCCATAGTCTCACCGTCTTATCTCTACTTCCCGATACGATGAACTCTGAATCACTGGATATAGCCACAGATGATACAGAATTAGTGTGACCACTCATGGTCTTACAGGTTCCTGTCTTGACGTTCCATAGTCTCACCGTCTTATAATCACTTCCCGATACGATGAACTCTGAATCACTGGATATAGCCACAGATGATACAGAATTAGTGTGACCACTCATGGTCTTACAGGTACTTGTCTTGACGTCCCATAGTCTCACCGTCTTATCTCTACTTCCCGATACGATGAACTCTGAATCACTGGATATAGCCACAGATGATACAGAATTAGTGTGACCACTCATGGTCTTACAGGTACTTGTCTTGACGTTCCATAGTCTCACCGTCTTATCTCTACTTCCCGATAAGATGAACTCTGAATCACTGGATATAGCCACAGCATTTACATAATCTGTGTGACCACTCATGGTCTTACAGGTTCCTGTCTTGACGTTCCATAGTCTCACCGTCTTATCATCACTTCCCGATACGATGAACTCTGAATCACTGGATATAGCCACAGCATTTACATAACTAGTGTGACCACTCATGGTCTTACAGGTACCTGTCTTGACGTCCCATAGTCTCACCGTCTTATCTCTACTTCCCGATACGATGAACTCTGAATCACTGGATATAGCCACAGCATTTACATAATGTGTGTGACCACTCATGGTCTTACAGGTACCTGTCTTGACGTCCCATAGTCTCACCGTCTTATCTCTACTTCCCGATACGATGAACTCTGAATCACTGGATATAGCCACAGATGATACAGAATTAGTGTGACCACTCATGGTCTTACAGGTACTTGTCTTGACGTCCCATAGTCTCACCGTACAATCATAACTTCCCGATACGATGAACTCTGAATTACTGGTTATAGCCACGTCATTTACATAACTAGTGTGACCACTCATGGTCTTACAGGTACCTGTCTTGACGTTCCATAGTCTCACCGTCTTATCATCACTTCCCGATACAATGAACTCTGAATCACTGGATATAGCCACAGATGATACAGAATTAGTGTGACCACTCATGGTCTTACAGGTTCCTGTCTTGACGTTCCATAGTCTCACCGTCTTATCTCTACTTCACGATACGATGAACTCTGAATCACTGGATATAGCCACAGCATTTACATAACTAGTGTGACCACTCATGGTCTTACAGGTACCTGTCTTGACGTTCCATAGTCTCACCGTCTTATCTCTACTTCCCGATACGATGAACTCTGAATCACTGGATATAGCCACAGCATGTACATAATCTGTGTGACCACTCATGGTCTTACAGGTACCTGTCTTGACGTTCCATAGTCTCACCGTCTTATCTCTACTTCCCGATACGATGAACTCTGAATCACTGGATATAGCCACAGCATTTACATAATGTGTGTGACCACTCATGGTCTTACAGGTACCTGTCTTGACGTTCCATAGTCTCACCGTCTTATCTCTACTTCACGATACGATAAACTCTGAATCACTGGATATAGCCACAGCATGTACATTATGTGTGTGACCACTCATGGTCTTACAGGTACTTGTCTTGACGTCCCATAGTCTCACCGTATAATCATAACTTCCCGATACGATGAACTCTGAATCACTGGATATAGCCACAGCATGTACATTATGTGTGTGACCACTCATGGTCTTACAGGTACCTGTCTTGACGTCCCATAGTCTCACCGTCTTATCTCTACTTCCCGATACGATGAACTCTGAATCACTGGATATAGCCACAGATGATACAGAATTAGTGTGACCACTCATGGTCTTACAGGTACTTGTCTTGACGTCCCATAGTCTCACCGTACAATCATAACTTCCCGATACGATGAACTCTGAATCACTGGATATAGCCACAGCATGTACATAATGTGTGTGACCACTCATGGTCTTACAGGTTCCTGTCTTGACGTTCCATAGTCTCACCGTCTTATCATCACTTCCCGATACGATGAACTCTGAATCACTGGATATAGCCACAGCATTTACATAATGTGTGTGACCACTCATGGTCTTACAGGTACCTGTCTTGACGTTCCATAGTCTCACCGTCTTATCTCTACTTCACGATACGATGAACTCTGAATCACTGGATATAGCCACAGCATTTACATAACTAGTGTGACCACTCATGGTCTTACAGGTACCTGTCTTGACGTTCCATAGTCTCACCGTCTTATCTCTACTTCCCGATACGATGAACTCTGAATCACTGGATATAGCCACAGCATGTACATAATCTGTGTGACCACTCATGGTCTTACAGGTACCTGTCTTGACGTTCCATAGTCTCACCGTCTTATCTCTACTTCCCGATACGATGAACTCTGAATCACTGGATATAGCCACAGATGATACATAATGTGTGTGACCAGTCATGGTTTTACAGGTACCTGACTTGACGTTTCATAGTCTCACCGTCTTATCTCTACTTCCCGATACGATGAACTCTGAATCACTGGATATAGCCACAGCATTTACATAATCTGTGTGACCACTCATGGTCTTACAGGTACCTGTCTTGACGTTCCATAGTCTCACCGTCTTATCTCTACTTCCCGATACGATGAACTCTGAATCACTGGATATAGCCACAGCATTTACATAATCTGTGTGACCACTCATGGTCTTACAGGTTCCTGTCTTGACGTTCCATAGTCTCACCGTCTTATCTCTACTTCACGATACGATGAACTCTGAATCACTGGATATAGCCACAGCATTTACATAATGTGTGTGACCACTCATGGTCTTACAGGTACTTGTCTTGACGTCCCATAGTCTCACCGTCTTATCTCTACTTCACGATACGATAAACTCTGAATCACTGGATATAGCCACAGATGATACAGAATTAGTGTGACCACTCATGGTCTTACAGGTACTTGTCTTGACGTCCCATAGTCTCACCGTCTTATCTCTACTTCCCGATACGATGAACTCTGAATCACTGGATATAGCCACAGATGATACAGAATTAGTGTGACCACTCATGGTCTTACAGGTACTTGTCTTGACGTCCCATAGTCTCACCGTCTTATCTCTACTTCCCGATACGATGAACTCTGAATCACTGGATATAGCCACAGATGATACAGAATTAGTGTGACCACTCATGGTCTTACAGGTACCTGTCTTGACGTTCCATAGTCTCACCGTCTTATCATCACTTCCCGATACGATGAACTCTGAATCACTGGATATAGCCACAGATGATACAGAATTAGTGTGACCACTCATGGTCTTACAGGTACTTGTCTTGACGTCCCATAGTCTCACCGTCTTATCTCTACTTCCCGATACGATGAACTCTGAATCACTGGATATAGCCACAGATGATACAGAATTAGTGTGACCACTCATGGTCTTACAGGTACTTGTCTTGACGTCCCATAGTCTCACCGTATTATCAGAACTTCCCGATACGATGAACTCTGAATCACTGGATATAGCCACAGATGATACATGACTAGTGTGACCACTCATGGTCTTACAGGTTCCTGTCTTGACGTTCCATAGTCTCACCGTCTTATCATCACTTCCCGATACGATGAACTCTGAATCACTGGATATAGCCACAGCATTTACATAATCTGTGTGACCACTCATGGTCTTACAGGTACTTGTCTTGACGTCCCATAGTCTCACCGTCTTATCTCTACTTCCCGATACGATGAACTCTGAATCACTGGATATAGCCACAGCATTTACATAATGTGTGTGACCACTCATGGTCTTACAGGTACCTGTCTTGACGTCCCATAGTCTCACCGTCTTATCTCTACTTCCCGATACGATGAACTCTGAATCACTGGATATAGCCACAGATGATACAGAATTAGTGTGACCACTCATGGTCTTACAGGTACTTGTCTTGACGTCCCATAGTCTCACCGTACAATCATAACTTCCCGATACGATGAACTCTGAATCACTGGATATAGCCACAGCATGTACATTATGTGTGTGACCACTCATGGTCTTACAGGTACCTGTCTTGACGTCCCATAGTCTCACCGTCTAATCATAACTTCCCGATACGATGAACTCTGAATCACTGGATATAGCCACAGCATTTACATAATCTGTGTGACCACTCATGGTCTTACAGGTTCCTGTCTTGACGTTCCATAGTCTCACCGTCTTATCTCTACTTCACGATACGATGAACTCTGAATCACTGGATATAGCCACAGCATTTACATAACTAGTGTGACCACTCATGGTCTTACAGGTACCTGTCTTGACGTTCCATAGTCTCACCGTCTTATCTCTACTTCCCGATACGATGAACTCTGAATCACTGGATATAGCCACAGCATGTACATAATCTGTGTGACCACTCATGGTCTTACAGGTACCTGTCTTGACGTTCCATAGTCTCACCGTCTTATCTCTACTTCCCGATACGATGAACTCTGAATCACTGGATATAGCCACAGATGATACAGAATTAGTGTGACCACTCATGGTCTTACAGGTACCTGTCTTGACGTTCCATAGTCTCACCGTCTTATCATCACTTCCCGATACGATGAACTCTGAATCACTGGATATAGCCACAGCATGTACATAATCTGTGTGACCACTCATGGTCTTACAGGTACCTGTCTTGACGTCCCATAGTCACTCCGCATATTCATTACTTCCCGATACGATGAACTCTGAATCACTGGATATAGCCACAGCATTTACATAATCTGTGTGACCACTCATGGTCTTACAGGTGCCTGTCTTGACGTTCCATAGTCTCACCGTCTTATCTCTACTTCACGATACGATGAACTCTGAATCACTGGATATAGCCACAGCATTTACATAAAGTGTGACCACTCATGGTCTTACAGGTTCCTGTCTTGACGTTCCATAGTCTCACCGTCTTATCTCTACTTCACGATACGATGAACTCTGAATCACTGGATATAGCCACAGCATTTACATAATGTGTGTGACCACTCATGGTCTTACAGGTACCTGTCTTGACGTCCCATAGTCTCACCGTATAATCATTACTTCCCGATACGATGAACTCTGAATCACTGGATATAGCCACAGCATTTACATAATCTGTGTGACCACTCATGGTCTTACAGGTACTTGTCTTGACGTCCCATAGTCTCACCGTCTTATCTCTACTTCCCGATACGATGAACTCTGAATCACTGGATATAGCCACAGATGATACATAACTAGTGTGACCAGTCATGGTTTTACAGGTACCTGTCTTGACGTCCCATAGTCTCACCGTATAATCATTACTTCCCGATACGATGAACTCTGAATCACTGGATATAGCCACAGCATTTACATAATGTGTGTGACCACTCATGGTCTTACAGGTTCCTGTCTTGACGTTCCATAGTCTCACCGTCTTATCTCTACTTCCCGATACGATGAACTCTGAATCACTGGATATAGGCACAGATGATACATAACTAGTGTGACCACTCATGGTCTTACAGGTACTTGTCTTGACGTTCCATAGTCTCACCGTCTTATCATCACTTCCCGATACGATGAACTCTGAATCACTGGTTATAGCCACGTCATTTACATAACTAGTGTGACCACTCATGGTCTTACAGGTTCCTGTCTTGACGTTCCATAGTCTCACCGTCTTATCTCTACTTCCCGATACGATGAACTCTGAATCACTGGATATAGCCACAGCATGTACATAATGTGTGTGACCACTCATGGTCTTACATGTACCTGTCTTGACGTCCCATAGTCTCACCGTCTAATCATTACTTCCCGATACGATGAACTCTGAATCACTGGATATAGCCACAGATGATACATAACTAGTGTGACCACTCATGGTCTTACAGGTACCTGTCTTGACGTCCCATAGTCTCACCGTCTTATCATCACTTCCCGATACGATGAACTCTGAATCACTGGATATAGCCACAGCATTTACATAATGTGTGTGACCACTCATGGTCTTACAGGTACCTGACTTGACGTCCCATAGTCTCACCGTCTTATCATCACTTCCCGATACGATGAACTCTGAATCACTGGATATAGCCACAGCATTTACATAATCTGTGTGACCACTCATGGTCTTACAGGTACCTGTCTTGACGTTCCATAGTCTCACCGTCTTATCTCTACTTCCCGATAAGATGAACTCTGAATTACTGGATATAGCCACAGCATATAAATAATGTGTGTGACCACTCATGGTCTTACAGGTACCTGTCTTGACGTTCCATAGTCTCACCGTCTTATCTCTACTTCACGATACGATGAACTCTGAATCACTGGATATAGCCACAGCATTTACATAACTAGTGTGACCACTCATGGTCTTACAGGTACCTGTCTTGACGTTCCATAGTCTCACCGTATAATCATTACTTCCCGATACGATGAACTCTGAATCACTGGATATAGCCACAGCATTTACATAATCTGTGTGACCACTCATGGTCTTACAGGTACTTGTCTTGACGTCCCATAGTCTCACCGTCTTATCATCACTTCCCGATACGATGAACTCTGAATCACTGGATATAGCCACAGATGATACATAACTAGTGTGACCACTCATGGTCTTACAGGTACTTGTCTTGACGTCCCATAGTCTCACCGTATAATCATAACTTCCCGATACGATGAACTCTGAATTACTGGTTATAGCCACGTCATTTACATAACTAGTGTGACCACTCATGGTCTTACAGGTACCTGTCTTGACGTTCCATAGTCTCACCGTCTTATCATCACTTCCCGATACGATGAACTCTGAATCACTGAATATAGCCACAGATGATACATAACTAGTGTGACCACTCATGGTCTTACAGGCACCTGACTTGACGTTCCATAGTCTCACCGTCTTATCATCACTTCCCGATACGATGAACTCTGAATCACTGGATATAGCCACAGATGATACATAACTAGTGTGACCACTCATGGTCTTACAGGTGCCTGTCTTGACGTCCCATAGTCTCACCGTCTTATCTCTACTTCCCGATACGATGAACTCTGAATCACTGGATATAGCCACAGCATGTACATAATGTGTGTGACCACTCATGGTCTTACAGGTTCCTGTCTTGACGTTCCATAGTCTCACCGTCTTATCTCTACTTCCCGATACGATGAACTCTGAATTACTGGTTATAGCCACAGCATTTACATAACTAGTGTGACCACTCATGGTCTTACAGGTACCTGTCTTGACGTTCCATAGTCACTCCGCATAATCATTACTTCCCGATACGATGAACTCTGAATCACTGGATATAGCCACAGCATATACCCAATGTGTGTGACCAGTCATGGTCTTACAGGTACCTGTCTTGACGTTCCATAGTCTCACCGTCTTATCATCACTTCACGATAACGATGAACTCTGAATCACTGGATATAGCCACAGATGATACATAACTAGTGTGACCACTCATGGTCTTACAGGTACTTGTCTTGACGTCCCATAGTCTCACCGTCTTATCTCTACTTCCCGATACGATGAACTCTGAATCACTGGATATAGCCACAGATGATACATAATGTGTGTGACCACTCATGGTCTTACAGGTTCCTGTCTTGACGTTCCATAGTCTCACCGTCTTATCATAACTTCACGATACGATGAACTCTGAATCACTGGATATAGCCACAGATGATACATAACTAGTGTGACCACTCATGGTCTTACAGGTACTTGTCTTGACGTCCCATAGTCTCACCGTCTTATCTCTACTTCACGATACGATGAACTCTGAATCACTGGATATAGCCACAGCATGTACATTATGTGTGTGACCACTCATGGTCTTACAGGTACCTGTCTTGACGTCCCATAGTCTCACCGTCTAATCATAACTTCCCGATACGATGAACTCTGAATCACTGGATATAGCCACAGCATTTACATAATCTGTGTGACCACTCATGGTCTTACAGGTACTTGTCTTGACGTTCCATAGTCTCACCGTCTTATCTCTACTTCCCGATACGATGAACTCTGAATCACTGGATATAGCCACAGCATGTACATAATCTGTGTGACCACTCATGGTCTTACAGGTACCTGTCTTGACGTCCCATAGTCTCACCGTCTTATCTCTACTTCCCGATACGATGAACTCTGAATCACTGGATATAGCCACAGCATTTACATAATCTGTGTGACCACTCATGGTCTTACAGGTACCTGTCTTGACGTTCCATAGTCTCACCGTATAATCATTACTTCCCGATACAATGAACTCTGAATCACTGGATATAGCCACAGCATTTACATAATCTGTGTGACCACTCATGGTCTTACAGGTGCCTGTCTTGACGTTCCATAGTCTCACCGTCTTATCTCTACTTCCCGATACGATGAACTCTGAATTACTGGATATAGCCACAGCATGTACATAATGTGTGTGACCACTCATGGTCTTACAGGTTCCTGTCTTGACGTTCCATAGTCTCACCGTCTTATCTCTACTTCACGATACGATGAACTCTGAATCACTGGATATAGCCACAGCATTTACATAATGTGTGTGACCACTCATGGTCTTACAGGCACCTGACTTGACGTCCCATAGTCTCACCGTCTTATCATCACTTCCCGATACGATGAACTCTGAATCACTGGATATAGCCACAGATGATACATAACTAGTGTGACCACTCATGGTCTTACAGGTACTTGTCTTGACGTCCCATAGTCTCACCGTATAATCATAACTTCCCGATACGATGAACTCTGAATTACTGGTTATAGCCACGTCATTTACATAACTAGTGTGACCACTCATGGTCTTACAGGTACCTGTCTTGACGTTCCATAGTCTCACCGTCTTATCATCACTTCCCGATACGATGAACTCTGAATCACTGAATATAGCCACAGATGATACATAACTAGTGTGACCACTCATGGTCTTACAGGTACCTGTCTTGACGTTCCATAGTCTCACCGTCTTATCATCACTTCCCGATACGATGAACTCTGAATCACTGGATATAGCCACAGATGATACATAACTAGTGTGACCACTCATGGTCTTACAGGTGCCTGTCTTGACGTCCCATAGTCTCACCGTCTTATCTCTACTTCCCGATACGATGAACTCTGAATCACTGGATATAGCCACAGCATTTACATAATGTGTGTGACCACTCATGGTCTTACAGGTACCTGTCTTGACGTTCCATAGTCTCACCGTCTTATCTCTACTTCCCGATACGATGAACTCTGAATTACTGGTTATAGCCACAGCATTTACATAACTAGTGTGACCACTCATGGTCTTACAGGTACCTGTCTTGACGTTCCATAGTCACTCCGCATAATCATTACTTCCCGATACGATGAACTCTGAATCACTGGATATAGCCACAGCATATACCCAATGTGTGTGACCAGTCATGGTCTTACAGGTACCTGTCTTGACGTTCCATAGTCTCACCGTCTTATCATCACTTCACGATAACGATGAACTCTGAATCACTGGATATAGCCACAGATGATACATAACTAGTGTGACCACTCATGGTCTTACAGGTACTTGTCTTGACGTCCCATAGTCTCACCGTCTTATCTCTACTTCCCGATACGATGAACTCTGAATCACTGGATATAGCCACAGCATGTACATAATGTGTGTGACCACTCATGGTCTTACAGGTTCCTGTCTTGACGTTCCATAGTCTCACCGTCTTATCATCACTTCCCGATACGAGTAACTCTGAATCACTGGATATAGCCACAGCATTTACATAATCTGTGTGACCACTCATGGTCTTACAGGTTCCTGTCTTGACGTTCCATAGTCTCACCGTCTTATCTCTACTTCCCGATACGATGAACTCTGAATCACTGGATATAGCCACAGCATTTACATAATGTGTGTGACCACTCATGGTCTTACAGGTACTTGTCTTGACGTTCCATAGTCTCACCGTCTTATCTCTACTTCACGATACGATGAACTCTGAATCACTGGATATAGCCACAGCATTTACATAATCTGTGTGACCACTCATGGTCTTACAGGTACCTGTCTTGACGTCCCATAGTCTCACCGTCTTATCTCTACTTCCCGATACGATGAACTCTGAATCACTGGATATAGCCACAGCATATACATAATGTGTGTGACCACTCATGGTCTTACATGTACCTGTCTTGACGTCCCATAGTCTCACCGTCTAATCATCACTTCCCGATACGATGAACTCTGAATCACTGGATATAGCCACAGCATTTACATAATCTGTGTGACCACTCATGGTCTTACAGGTACTTGTCTTGACGTCCCATAGTCTCACCGTCTTATCTCTACTTCCCGATACGATGAACTCTGAATCACTGGATATAGCCACAGATGATACATAATGTGTGTGACCACTCATGGTCTTACAGGTTCCTGTCTTGACGTTCCATAGTCTCACCGTCTTATCATCACTTCCCGATACGATGAACTCTGATCACTGGATATAGCCACAGCATTTACATAATCTGTGTGACCACTCATGGTCTTACAGGTACTTGTCTTGACGTCCCATAGTCTCACCGTACAATCATAACTTCCCGATACGATGAACTCTGAATTACTGGTTATAGCCACGTCATTTACATAATGTGTGTGACCACTCATGGTCTTACAGGTACCTGTCTTGACGTTCCATAGTCTCACCGTCTTATCATCACTTCCCGATACAATGAACTCTGAATCACTGGATATAGCCACAGCATTTACATAATCTGTGTGACCACTCATGGTCTTACAGGTACCTGTCTTGACGTTCCATAGTCTCACCGTCTTATCTCTACTTCACGATACGATGAACTCTGAATCACTGGATATAGCCACAGCATGTACATAATGTGTGTGACCACTCATGGTCTTACAGGTTCCTGTCTTGACGTTCCATAGTCTCACCGTCTTATCTCTACTTCACGATACGATGAACTCTGAATCACTGGATATAGCCACAGCATTTACATAATGTGTGTGACCACTCATGGTCTTACAGGCACCTGACTTGACGTCCCATAGTCTCACCGTCTTATCATCACTTCCCGATACGATGAACTCTGAATCACTGGATATAGCCACAGATGATACATAACTAGTGTGACCACTCATGGTCTTACAGGTACTTGTCTTGACGTCCCATAGTCTCACCGTATAATCATAACTTCCCGATACGATGAACTCTGAATTACTGGTTATAGCCACGTCATTTACATAACTAGTGTGACCACTCATGGTCTTACAGGTACCTGTCTTGACGTCCCATAGTCTCACCGTCTTATCATCACTTCCCGATACGATGAACTCTGAATCACTGGATATAGCCACAGCATTTACATAATCTGTGTGACCACTCATGGTCTTACAGGTTCCTGTCTTGACGTTCCATAGTCTCACCGTCTTATCTCTACTTCACGATACGATGAACTCTGAATCACTGGATATAGCCACAGCATTTACATAATGTGTGTGACCACTCATGGTCTTACAGGTTCCTGTCTTGACGTTCCATAGTCTCACCGTCTTATCTCTACTTCCCGATACGATGAACTCTGAATCACTGGATATAGCCACAGATGATACATAACTAGTGTGACCACTCATGGTCTTACAGGTACCTGTCTTGACGTCCCATAGTCTCACCGTCTTATCTCTACTTCACGATACGATAAACTCTGAATCACTGGATATAGCCACAGCATGTACATTATGTGTGTGACCACTCATGGTCTTACAGGTACCTGTCTTGACGTCCCATAGTCTCACCGTCTTATCATCACTTCTCGATACGATGAACTCTGAATCACTGGATATAGCCACAGATGATACATAACTAGTGTGACCACTCATGGTCTTACAGGTACCTGTCTTGACGTTCCATAGTCTCACCGTCTTATCTCTACTTCCCGATACGATGAACTCTGAATCACTGGATATAGCCACAGCATTTACATAATCTGTGTGACCACTCATGGTCTTACAGGTACCTGTCTTGACGTTCCATAGTCTCACCGTCTTATCTCTACTTCCCGATAAGATGAACTCTGAATCACTGGATATAGCCACAGCATTTACATAATCTGTGTGACCACTCATGGTCTTACAGGTACCTGTCTTGACGTTCCATAGTCTCACCGTCTTATCTCTACTTCCCGATACGATGAACTCTGAATCACTGGATATAGCCACAGATGATACATAATCTGTGTGACCACTCATGGTCTTACAGGTTCCTGTCTTGACGTTCCATAGTCTCACCGTCTTATCATCACTTCCCGATACGATGAACTCTGAATCACTGGATATAGCCACAGCATTTACATAATCTGTGTGACCACTCATGGTCTTACAGGTACCTGTCTTGACGTTCCATAGTCTCACCGTCTTATCTCTACTTCCCGATAAGATGAACTCTGAATCACTGGATATAGCCACAGCATTTACATAATCTGTGTGACCACTCATGGTCTTACAGGTACCTGTCTTGACGTTCCATAGTCTCACCGTCTTATCTCTACTTCCCGATACGATGAACTCTGAATCACTGGATATAGCCACAGATGATACATAACTAGTGTGACCACTCATGGTCTTACAGGTACCTGTCTTGACGTCCCATAGTCTCACCGTCTTATCTCTACTTCCCGATACGATGAACTCTGAATCACTGGATATAGACACAGCATTTACATAATCTGTGTGACCACTCATGGTCTTACAGGTTCCTGTCTTGACGTCCCATAGTCTCACCGTCTAATCATAACTTCCCGATACGATGAACTCTGAATCACTGGATATAGCCACAGTATTTACATAATCTGTGTGACCACTCATGGTCTTACAGGTACTTGTCTTGACGTTCCATAGTCTCACCGTCTTATCATCACTTCCCGATACGATGAACTCTGAATCACTGGATATAGCCACAGCATTTACATAATCTGTGTGACCACTCATGGTCTTACAGGTACTTGTCTTGACGTCCCATAGTCTCACCGTCTTATCTCTACTTCCCGATACGATGAACTCTGAATCACTGGATATAGCCACAGCATTTACATAATCTGTGTGACCACTCATGGTCTTACAGGTACCTGTCTTGACGTTCCATAGTCTCACCGTCTTATCTCTACTTCCCGATAAGATGAACTCTGAATCACTGGATATAGCCACAGCATTTACATAATGTGTGTGACCACTCATGGTCTTACAGGTACCTGTCTTGACGTTCCATAGTCTCACCGTCTTATCTCTACTTCCCGATACGATGAACTCTGAATCACTGGATATAGCCACAGCATTTACATAATGTGTGTGACCACTCATGGTCTTACAGGTTCCTGTCTTGACGTTCCATAGTCTCACCGTCTTATCATCACTTCCCGATACGATGAACTCTGAATCACTGGATATAGCCACAGCATGTACATAATGTGTGTGACCACTCATGGTCTTACAGGTTCCTGTCTTGACGTTCCATAGTCTCACCGTCTTATCTCTACTTCCCGATACGATGAACTCTGAATCACTGGATATAGCCACAGCATTTACATAATGTGTGTGACCACTCATGGTCTTACAGGTTCCTGTCTTGACGTTCCATAGTCTCACCGTCTTATCATCACTTCCCGATACGATGAACTCTGAATCACTGGATATAGCCACAGCATGTACATAATGTGTGTGACCACTCATGGTCTTACAGGTTCCTGTCTTGACGTTCCATAGTCTCACCGTCTTATCATCACTTCCCGATACGATGAACTCTGAATCACTGGATATAGCCACAGCATTTACATAATGTGTGTGACCACTCATGGTCTTACAGGTACCTGTCTTGACGTTCCATAGTCTCACCGTCTTATCTCTACTTCCCGATACGATGAACTCTGAATCACTGGATATAGCCACAGCATTTACATAATCTGTGTGACCACTCATGGTCTTACAGGTACCTGTCTTGACGTTCCATAGTCTCACCGTCTTATCTCTACTTCCCGATAAGATGAACTCTGAATCACTGGATATAGCCACAGCATTTACATAATCTGTGTGACCACTCATGGTCTTACAGGTACCTGTCTTGACGTTCCATAGTCTCACCGTCTTATCTCTACTTCCCGATACGATGAACTCTGAATCACTGGATATAGCCACAGATGATACATAATCTGTGTGACCACTCATGGTCTTACAGGTTCCTGTCTTGACGTTCCATAGTCTCACCGTCTTATCATCACTTCCCGATACGATGAACTCTGAATCACTGGATATAGCCACAGCATTTACATAATCTGTGTGACCACTCATGGTCTTACAGGTACCTGTCTTGACGTTCCATAGTCTCACCGTCTTATCTCTACTTCCCGATAAGATGAACTCTGAATCACTGGATATAGCCACAGCATTTACATAATCTGTGTGACCACTCATGGTCTTACAGGTACCTGTCTTGACGTTCCATAGTCTCACCGTCTTATCTCTACTTCCCGATACGATGAACTCTGAATCACTGGATATAGCCACAGATGATACATAACTAGTGTGACCACTCATGGTCTTACAGGTACCTGTCTTGACGTCCCATAGTCTCACCGTCTTATCTCTACTTCCCGATACGATGAACTCTGAATCACTGGATATAGCCACAGCATTTACATAATCTGTGTGACCACTCATGGTCTTACAGGTTCCTGTCTTGACGTCCCATAGTCTCACCGTCTAATCATAACTTCCCGATACGATGAACTCTGAATCACTGGATATAGCCACAGTATTTACATAATCTGTGTGACCACTCATGGTCTTACAGGTACTTGTCTTGACGTTCCATAGTCTCACCGTCTTATCATCACTTCCCGATACGATGAACTCTGAATCACTGGATATAGCCACAGCATTTACATAATCTGTGTGACCACTCATGGTCTTACAGGTACTTGTCTTGACGTCCCATAGTCTCACCGTCTTATCTCTACTTCCCGATACGATGAACTCTGAATCACTGGATATAGCCACAGCATTTACATAATGTGTGTGACCACTCATGGTCTTACAGGTACCTGTCTTGACGTTCCATAGTCTCACCGTCTTATCTCTACTTCCCGATACGATGAACTCTGAATCACTGGATATAGCCACAGCATTTACATAATGTGTGTGACCACTCATGGTCTTACAGGTTCCTGTCTTGACGTTCCATAGTCTCACCGTCTTATCATCACTTCCCGATACGATGAACTCTGAATCACTGGATATAGCCACAGCATGTACATAATGTGTGTGACCACTCATGGTCTTACAGGTTCCTGTCTTGACGTTCCATAGTCTCACCGTCTTATCTCTACTTCCCGATACGATGAACTCTGAATCACTGGATATAGCCACAGCATTTACATAATGTGTGTGACCACTCATGGTCTTACAGGTTCCTGTCTTGACGTTCCATAGTCTCACCGTCTTATCATCACTTCCCGATACGATGAACTCTGAATCACTGGATATAGCCACAGCATGTACATAATGTGTGTGACCACTCATGGTCTTACAGGTTCCTGTCTTGACGTTCCATAGTCTCACCGTCTTATCATCACTTCCCGATACGATGAACTCTGAATCACTGGATATAGCCACAGCATTTACATAATGTGTGTGACCACTCATGGTCTTACAGGTACCTGTCTTGACGTTCCATAGTCTCACCGTCTTATCTCTACTTCCCGATACGATGAACTCTGAATCACTGGATATAGCCACAGCATTTACATAATGTGTGTGACCACTCATGGTCTTACAGGTTCCTGTCTTGACGTTCCATAGTCTCACCGTCTTATCATCACTTCCCGATACGATGAACTCTGAATCACTGGATATAGCCACAGCATGTACATAATGTGTGTGACCACTCATGGTCTTACAGGTTCCTGTCTTGACGTTCCATAGTCTCACCGTCTTATCATCACTTCCCGATACGATGAACTCTGAATCACTGGATATAGCCACAGCATTTACATAATCTGTGTGACCACTCATGGTCTTACAGGTACTTGTCTTGACGTCCCATAGTCTCACCGTACAATCATAACTTCCCGATACGATGAACTCTGAATTACTGGTTATAGCCACGTCATTTACATAATGTGTGTGACCACTCATGGTCTTACAGGTACCTGACTTGACGTCCCATAGTCTCACCGTATAATCATTACTTCCCGATACGATGAACTCTGAATTACTGGTTATAGCCACGTCATTTACATAACTAGTGTGACCACTCATGGTCTTACAGGTTCCTGTCTTGACGTTCCATAGTCTCACCGTCTTATCTCTACTTCCCGATACGATGAACTCTGAATCACTGGATATAGCCACAGCATTTACATAATCTGTGTGACCACTCATGGTCTTACAGGTACTTGTCTTGACGTCCCATAGTCTCACCGTATAATCATAACTTCCCGATACGATGAACTCTGAATCACTGGATATAGCCACAGCATTTACATAATCTGTGTGACCACTCATGGTCTTACAGGTACTTGTCTTGACGTCCCATAGTCTCACCGTCTTATCTCTACTTCCCGATACGATGAACTCTGAATCACTGGATATAGCCACAGCATTTACATAATGTGTGTGACCACTCATGGTCTTACAGGTACCTGTCTTGACGTTCCATAGTCTCACCGTCTTATCTCTACTTCCCGATACGATGAACTCTGAATCACTGGATATAGCCACAGCATTTACATAATGTGTGTGACCACTCATGGTCTTACAGGTTCCTGTCTTGACGTTCCATAGTCTCACCGTCTTATCATCACTTCCCGATACGATGAACTCTGAATCACTGGATATAGCCACAGCATTTACATAATGTGTGTGACCACTCATGGTCTTACAGGTTCCTGTCTTGACGTTCCATAGTCTCACCGTCTTATCATCACTTCCCGATACGATGAACTCTGAATCACTGGATATAGCCACAGCATTTACATAATCTGTGTGACCACTCATGGTCTTACAGGTTCCTGTCTTGACGTTCCATAGTCTCACCGTCTTATCTCTACTTCCCGATACGATGAACTCTGAATCACTGGATATAGCCACAGATGATACATAACTAGTGTGACCACTCATGGTCTTACAGGTACTTGTCTTGACGTCCCATAGTCTCACCGTCTTATCTCTACTTCCCGATACGATGAACTCTGAATTACTGGTTATAGCCACGTCATTTACATAACTAGTGTGACCACTCATGGTCTTACAGGTTCCTGTCTTGACGTCCCATAGTCTCACCGTCTAATCATAACTTCCCGATACGATGAACTCTGAATCACTGGATATAGCCACAGTATTTACATAATCTGTGTGACCACTCATGGTCTTACAGGTACCTGTCTTGACGTTCCATAGTCTCACCGTCTTATCTCTACTTCCCGATACGATGAACTCTGAATCACTGGATATAGCCACAGCATTTACATAATCTGTGTGACCACTCATGGTCTTACAGGTACTTGTCTTGACGTCCCATAGTCTCACCGTCTTATCTCTACTTCCCGATACGATGAACTCTGAATCACTGGATATAGCCACAGCATTTACATAATGTGTGTGACCACTCATGGTCTTACAGGTACCTGTCTTGACGTTCCATAGTCTCACCGTCTTATCTCTACTTCCCGATACGATGAACTCTGAATCACTGGATATAGCCACAGATGATACATAACTAGTGTGACCACTCATGGTCTTACAGGTACCTGTCTTGACGTCCCATAGTCTCACCGTCTTATCATCACTTCCCGATACGATGAACTCTGAATCACTGGATATAGCCACAGCATTTACATAATCTGTGTGACCACTCATGGTCTTACAGGTACTTGTCTTGACGTCCCATAGTCTCACCGTCTTATCTCTACTTCCCGATACGATGAACTCTGAATCACTGGATATAGCCACAGATGATACAGAATTAGTGTGACCACTCATGGTCTTACAGGTACCTGTCTTGACGTTCCATAGTCTCACCGTCTTATCTCTACTTCCCGATACGATGAACTCTGAATCACTGGATATAGCCACAGCATTTACATAATGTGTGTGACCACTCATGGTCTTACAGGTACCTGTCTTGACGTTCCATAGTCTCACCGTCTTATCTCTACTTCCCGATACGATGAACTCTGAATCACTGGATATAGCCACAGATGATACAGAATTAGTGTGACCACTCATGGTCTTACAGGTACTTGTCTTGACGTCCCATAGTCTCACCGTCTTATCTCTACTTCCCGATACGATGAACTCTGAATCACTGGATATAGCCACAGATGATACAGAATTAGTGTGACCACTCATGGTCTTACAGGTACTTGTCTTGACGTCCCATAGTCTCACCGTCTTATCTCTACTTCCCGATACGATGAACTCTGAATCACTGGATATAGCCACAGCATTTACATAATGTGTGTGACCACTCATGGTCTTACAGGTACCTGTCTTGACGTTCCATAGTCTCACCGTCTTATCTCTACTTCCCGATACGATGAACTCTGAATCACTGGATATAGCCACAGCATTTACATAATGTGTGTGACCACTCATGGTCTTACAGGTTCCTGTCTTGACGTTCCATAGTCTCACCGTCTTATCATCACTTCCCGATACGATGAACTCTGAATCACTGGATATAGCCACAGCATTTACATAATGTGTGTGACCACTCATGGTCTTACAGGTTCCTGTCTTGACGTTCCATAGTCTCACCGTCTTATCATCACTTCCCGATACGATGAACTCTGAATCACTGGATATAGCCACAGCATTTACATAATCTGTGTGACCACTCATGGTCTTACAGGTTCCTGTCTTGACGTTCCATAGTCTCACCGTCTTATCTCTACTTCCCGATACGATGAACTCTGAATCACTGGATATAGCCACAGATGATACATAACTAGTGTGACCACTCATGGTCTTACAGGTACTTGTCTTGACGTCCCATAGTCTCACCGTCTTATCTCTACTTCCCGATACGATGAACTCTGAATTACTGGTTATAGCCACGTCATTTACATAACTAGTGTGACCACTCATGGTCTTACAGGTTCCTGTCTTGACGTCCCATAGTCTCACCGTCTAATCATAACTTCCCGATACGATGAACTCTGAATCACTGGATATAGCCACAGTATTTACATAATCTGTGTGACCACTCATGGTCTTACAGGTACCTGTCTTGACGTTCCATAGTCTCACCGTCTTATCTCTACTTCCCGATACGATGAACTCTGAATCACTGGATATAGCCACAGCATTTACATAATCTGTGTGACCACTCATGGTCTTACAGGTACTTGTCTTGACGTCCCATAGTCTCACCGTCTTATCTCTACTTCCCGATACGATGAACTCTGAATCACTGGATATAGCCACAGCATTTACATAATGTGTGTGACCACTCATGGTCTTACAGGTACCTGTCTTGACGTTCCATAGTCTCACCGTCTTATCTCTACTTCCCGATACGATGAACTCTGAATCACTGGATATAGCCACAGATGATACATAACTAGTGTGACCACTCATGGTCTTACAGGTACCTGTCTTGACGTCCCATAGTCTCACCGTCTTATCATCACTTCCCGATACGATGAACTCTGAATCACTGGATATAGCCACAGCATTTACATAATCTGTGTGACCACTCATGGTCTTACAGGTACTTGTCTTGACGTCCCATAGTCTCACCGTCTTATCTCTACTTCCCGATACGATGAACTCTGAATCACTGGATATAGCCACAGATGATACAGAATTAGTGTGACCACTCATGGTCTTACAGGTTCCTGTCTTGACGTTCCATAGTCTCACCGTCTTATCTCTACTTCCCGATACGATGAACTCTGAATCACTGGATATAGCCACAGATGATACATAACTAGTGTGACCACTCATGGTCTTACAGGTACTTGTCTTGACGTCCCATAGTCTCACCGTATAATCATTACTTCCCGATACGATGAACTCTGAATTACTGGTTATAGCCACGTCATTTACATAACTAGTGTGACCACTCATGGTCTTACAGGTTCCTGTCTTGACGTTCCATAGTCTCACCGTCTTATCTCTACTTCCCGATACGATGAACTCTGAATCACTGGATATAGCCACAGATGATACATAACTAGTGTGACCACTCATGGTCTTACAGGTACTTGTCTTGACGTCCCATAGTCTCACCGTATAATCATAACTTCCCGATACGATGAACTCTGAATTACTGGTTATAGCCACGTCATTTACATAACTAGTGTGACCAGTCATGGTTTTACAGGTACTTGTCTTGACGTCCCATAGTCTCACCGTCTTATCTCTACTTCCCGATACGATGAACTCTGAATCACTGGATATAGCCACAGCATTTACATAACTAGTGTGACCACTCATGGTCTTACAGGTACCTGTCTTGACGTCCCATAGTCTCACCGTCTTATCTCTACTTCCCGATACGATGAACTCTGAATCACTGGATATAGCCACAGCATTTACATAACTAGTGTGACCACTCATGGTCTTACAGGTACCTGTCTTGACGTTCCATAGTCTCACCGTCTTATCATCACTTCCCGATACGATGAACTCTGAATCACTGGATATAGCCACAGCATTTACATAATCTGTGTGACCACTCATGGTCTTACAGGTACCTGTCTTGACGTTCCATAGTCTCACCGTCTTATCTCTACTTCACGATACGATGAACTCTGAATCACTGGATATAGCCACAGCATTTACATAACTAGTGTGACCACTCATGGTCTTACAGGTACCTGTCTTGACGTCCCATAGTCTCACCGTATAATCTTAACTTCCCGATACGATGAACTCTGAATCACTGGATATAGCCACCGATAATACTCAATCTTTGTGAACACTCATGGTTTTACAGGTACTTGTTTTGACGTCCCATAGTCTCACCGTCTTATCATCACTTCCCGATACGATGAACTCTGAATCACTGGATATAGCCACAGATGATACATAACTAGTGTGACCACTCATGGTCTTACAGGTACTTGTCTTGACGTCCCATAGTCTCACCGTATAATCATAACTTCACGATACGATGAACTCTGAATCACTGGATATAGCCACAGCATTTACATAACTAGTGTGACCAGTCATGGTTTTACAGGTACTTGTCTTGACGTCCCATAGTCTCACCGTCTTATCTCTACTTCCCGATACGATGAACTCTGAATCACTGGATATAGCCACAGATGATACAGAATTAGTGTGACCACTCATGGTCTTACAGGTTCCTGTCTTGACGTTCCATAGTCTCACCGTCTTATCTCTACTTCCCGATACGATGAACTCTGAATCACTGGATATAGCCACAGCATTTACATAATGTGTGTGACCACTCATGGTCTTACAGGTTCCTGTCTTGACGTCCCATAGTCTCACCGTCTAATCATAACTTCCCGATACGATGAACTCTGAATCACTGGATATAGCCACAGCATTTACATAATCTGTGTGACCACTCATGGTCTTACAGGTACCTGTCTTGACGTTCCATAGTCTCACCGTCTTATCTCTACTTCCCGATACGATGAACTCTGAATCACCGGATATAGCCACAGATGATACATAACTAGTGTGACCACTCATGGTCTTACAGGTACCTGTCTTGACGTCCCATAGTCTCACCGTATAATCATAACTTCCCGATACGATGAACTCTGAATTACTGGTTATAGCCACGTCATTTACATAACTAGTGTGACCACTCATGGTCTTACAGGTTCCTGTCTTGACGTTCCATAGTCTCACCGTCTTATCATCACTTCCCGATACGATGAACTCTGAATCACTGGATATAGCCACAGCATATACATAATGTGTGTGACCACTCATGGTCTTACAGGTTCCTGTCTTGACGTCCCATAGTCTCACCGTCTTATATCTACTTCACGATACGATGAACTCTGAATCACTGGATATAGCCACAGCATTTACATAATGTGTGTGACCACTCATGGTCTTACAGGTTCCTGTCTTGACGTTTCATAGTCTCACCGTCTTATCTCTACTTCCCGATACGATGAACTCTGAATCACTGGATATAGCCACAGCATTTACATAATCTGTGTGACCACTCATGGTCTTACAGGTACTTGTCTTGACGTCCCATAGTCTCACCGTCTTATCTCTACTTCCCGATACGATGAACTCTGAATCACTGGATATAGCCACAGATGATACATAATGTGTGTGACCACTCATGGTCTTACAGGTACCTGTCTTGACGTTCCATAGTCTCACCGTCTTATCTCTACTTCCCGATACGATGAACTCTGAATTACTGGTTATAGCCACGTCATTTACATAACTAGTGTGACCACTCATGGTCTTACAGGTTCCTGTCTTGACGTTCCATAGTCTCACCGTCTTATCATCACTTCCCGATACGATGAACTCTGAATCACTGGATATAGCCACAGCATTTACATAATCTGTGTGACCACTCATGGTCTTACAGGTACCTGTCTTGACGTCCCATAGTCTCACCGTCTTATCTCTACTTCCCGATACGATGAACTCTGAATCACTGGATATAGCCACAGATGATACAGAATTAGTGTGACCACTCATGGTCTTACAGGTTCCTGTCTTGACGTTCCATAGTCTCACCGTCTTATCATCACTTCCCGATACGATGAACTCTGAATCACTGGATATAGCCACAGCATTTACATAATCTGTGTGACCACTCATGGTCTTACAGGTACTTGTCTTGACGTCCCATAGTCTCACCGTCTTATTTCTACTTCCCGATACGATGAACTCTGAATCACTGGATATAGCCACAGCATTTACATAATGTGTGTGACCACTCATGGTCTTACAGGTTCCTGTCTTGACGTTCCATAGTCTCACCGTCTTATCTCTACTTCCCGATACGATGAACTCTGAATCACTGGATATAGCCACAGATGATACAGAATTAGTGTGACCACTCATGGTCTTACAGGTACCTGTCTTGACGTCCCATAGTCTCACCGTATAATCATTACTTCCCGATACGATGAACTCTGAATCACTGGATATAGCCACAGCATTTACATAATCTGTGTGACCACTCATGGTCTTACAGGTTCCTGTCTTGACGTTCCATAGTCTCACCGTCTTATCATCACTTCCCGATACGATGAACTCTGAATCACTGGATATAGCCACAGATGATACATAATGTGTGTGACCACTCATGGTCTTACAGGTACCTGTCTTGACGTTCCATAGTCTCACCGTCTTATCTCTACTTCCCGATACGATGAACTCTGAATCACTGGATATAGCCACAGCATTTACATAATCTGTGTGACCACTCATGGTCTTACAGGTTCCTGTCTTGACGTCCCATAGTCTCACCGTCTTATCTCTACTTCCCGATACGATGAACTCTGAATCACTGGATATAGCCACGTCATTTACATAACTAGTGTGACCACTCATGGTCTTACAGGTACCTGTCTTGACGTCCCATAGTCTCACCGTCTTATCATCACTTCCCGATACGATGAACTCTGAATCACTGGATATAGCCACAGATGATACATAATGTGTGACCACTCATGGTCTTACAGGTACCTGTCTTGACGTTCCATAGTCTCACCGTCTTATCTCTACTTCCCGATACGATGAACTCTGAATCACTGGATATAGCCACAGCATTTACATAATGTGTGTGACCACTCATGGTCTTACAGGTACCTGTCTTGACGTTCCATAGTCTCACCGTCTTATCTCTACTTCCCGATACGATGAACTCTGAATCACCGGATATAGCCACAGATGATACATAACTAGTGTGACCACTCATGGTCTT
This sequence comes from Loxodes magnus, assembly GCA_946699065.1. Classification (NCBI taxonomy): domain Eukaryota; phylum Ciliophora; class Karyorelictea; order Loxodida; family Loxodidae; genus Loxodes; species Loxodes magnus. Next base: position 104,345 of record CAMPDV010001027.1, read on the forward strand.
ACAGGTACCTGTCTTGACGTCCCATAGTCTCACCGTATAATCATAACTTCCCGATACGATGAACTCTGAATTACTGGTTATAGCCACGTCATTTACATAACTAGTGTGACCACTCATGGTCTTACAGGTTCCTGTCTTGACGTTCCATAGTCTCACCGTCTTATCTCTACTTCCCGATACGATGAACTCTGAATCACCGGATATAGCCACAGATGATACATAACTAGTGTGACCACTCATGGTCTTACAGGTACCTGTCTTGACGTCCCATAGTCTCACCGTATAATCATAACTTCCCGATACGATGAACTCTGAATTACTGGTTATAGCCACGTCATTTACATAACTAGTGTGACCACTCATGGTCTTACAGGTTCCTGTCTTGACGTTCCATAGTCTCACCGTCTTATCATCACTTCCCGATACGATGAACTCTGAATCACTGGATATAGCCACAGCATTTACATAACTAGTGTGACCACTCATGGTCTTACAGGTTCCTGTCTTGACGTCCCATAGTCTCACCGTCTTATCTCTACTTCACGATACGATGAACTCTGAATCACTGGATATAGCCACAGCATTTACATAATGTGTGTGACCACTCATGGTCTTACAGGTTCCTGTCTTGACGTTTCATAGTCTCACCGTCTTATCTCTACTTCCCGATACGATGAACTCTGAATCACTGGATATAGCCACAGCATTTACATAATCTGTGTGACCACTCATGGTCTTACAGGTACTTGTCTTGACGTCCCATAGTCTCACCGTCTTATCTCTACTTCCCGATACGATGAACTCTGAATCACTGGATATAGCCACAGATGATACATAATGTGTGTGACCACTCATGGTCTTACAGGTACCTGTCTTGACGTTCCATAGTCTCACCGTCTTATCTCTACTTCCCGATACGATGAACTCTGAATTACTGGTTATAGCCACGTCATTTACATAACTAGTGTGACCACTCATGGTCTTACAGGTTCCTGTCTTGACGTTCCATAGTCTCACCGTCTTATCATCACTTCCCAATACGATGAACTCTGAATCACTGGATATAGCCACAGCATTTACATAATCTGTGTGACCACTCATGGTCTTACAGGTACTTGTCTTGACGTCCCATAGTCTCACCGTCTTATCTCTACTTCCCGATACGATGAACTCTGAATCACTGGATATAGCCACAGATGATACAGAATTAGTGTGACCACTCATGGTCTTACAGGTTCCTGTCTTGACGTTCCATAGTCTCACCGTCTTATCTCTACTTCCCGATACGATGAACTCTGAATCACTGGATATAGCCAAAGATGATACATAACTAGTGTGACCACTCATGGTCTTACAGGTACTTGTCTTGACGTCCCATAGTCTCACCGTCTTATCTCTACTTCCCGATACGATGAACTCCTAATTACTGGTTATAGCCACGTCATTTACATAACTAGTGTGACCAGTCATGGTTTTACAGGTACTTGTCTTGACGTCCCATAGTCTCACCGTCTTATCTCTACTTCCCGATACGATGAACTCTGAATCACTGGATATAGCCACAGATGATACAGAATTAGTGTGACCACTCATGGTCTTACAGGTTCCTGTCTTGACGTTCCATAGTCTCACCGTCTTATCTCTACTTCCCGATACGATGAACTCTGAATCACTGGATATAGCCACAGCATGTACATAATGTGTGTGACCACTCATGGTCTTACAGGTTCCTGTCTTGACGTTCCATAGTCTCACCGTCTTATCATCACTTCCCGATACGATGAACTCTGAATCACTGGATATAGCCACAGCATTTACATAATCTGTGTGACCACTCATGGTCTTACAGGTACTTGTCTTGACGTTCCATAGTCTCACCGTCTTATCTCTACTTCCCGATACGATGAACTCTGAATCACTGGATATAGCCACAGATGATACAGAATTAGTGTGACCACTCATGGTCTTACAGGTTCCTGTCTTGACGTTCCATAGTCTCACCGTCTTATCATCACTTCCCGATACGATGAACTCTGAATCACTGGATATAGCCACAGCATTTACATAATCTGTGTGACCACTCATGGTCTTACAGGTACTTGTCTTGACGTCCCATATTCTCACCGTCTTATCTCTACTTCCCGATACGATGAACTCTGAATCACTGGATATAGCCACAGATGATACATAACTAGTGTGACCACTCATGGTCTTACAGGTACCTGTCTTGACGTCCCATAGTCTCACCGTATAATCATAACTTCCCGATACTATGAACTCTGAATCACTGGATATAGCCACAGATGATACAGAATTAGTGTGACCACTCATGGTCTTACAGGTTCCTGTCTTGACGTTCCATAGTCTCACCGTCTTATCATCACTTCCCGATACGATGAACTCTGAATCACTGGATATAGCCACAGCATTTACATAATCTGTGTGACCACTCATGGTCTTACAGGTACTTGTCTTGACGTCCCATAGTCTCACCGTCTTATCTCTACTTCCCGATACGATGAACTCTGAATCACTGGATATAGCCACAGATGATACAGAATTAGTGTGACCACTCATGGTCTTACAGGTTCCTGTCTTGACGTTCCATAGTCTCACCGTCTTATCATCACTTCCCGATACGATGAACTCTGAATCACTGGATATAGCCACAGCATTTACATAATCTGTGTGACCACTCATGGTCTTACAGGTACTTGTCTTGACGTCCCATAGTCTCACCGTCTTATCTCTACTTCCCGATACGATGAACTCTGAATCACTGGATATAGCCACAGATGATACATAACTAGTGTGACCACTCATGGTCTTACAGGTACCTGTCTTGACGTCCCATAGTCTCACCGTATAATCATAACTTCCCGATACTATGAACTCTGAATCACTGGATATAGCCACAGATGATACAGAATTAGTGTGACCACTCATGGTCTTACAGGTTCCTGTCTTGACGTTCCATAGTCTCACCGTCTTATCATCACTTCCCGATACGATGAACTCTGAATCACTGGATATAGCCACAGATGATACATAATGTGTGTGACCACTCATGGTCTTACAGGTACCTGTCTTGACGTTCCATAGTCTCACCGTCTTATCTCTACTTCCCGATACGATGAACTCTGAATTACTGGTTATAGCCACGTCATTTACATAACTAGTGTGACCACTCATGGTCTTACAGGTACTTGTCTTGACGTCCCATAGTCTCACCGTCTTATCTCTACTTCCCGATACGATGAACTCTGAATCACTGGATATAGCCACAGATGATACATAATGTGTGTGACCACTCATGGTCTTACAGGTACCTGTCTTGACGTTCCATAGTCTCACCGTCTTATCTCTACTTCCCGATACGATGAACTCTGAATTACTGGTTATAGCCACGTCATTTACATAACTAGTGTGACCACTCATGGTCTTACAGGTTCCTGTCTTGACGTTCCATAGTCTCACCGTCTTATCATCACTTCCCGATACGATGAACTCTGAATCACTGGATATAGCCACAGCATTTACATAATCTGTGTGACCACTCATGGTCTTACAGGTACCTGTCTTGACGTTCCATAGTCTCACCGTCTTATCTCTACTTCCCGATACGATGAACTCTGAATCACTGGATATAGCCACAGATGATACAGAATTAGTGTGACCACTCATGGTCTTACAGGTTCCTGTCTTGACGTTCCATAGTCTCACCGTCTTATCATCACTTCCCGATACGATGAACTCTGAATCACTGGATATAGCCACAGCATTTACATAATCTGTGTGACCACTCATGGTCTTACAGGTACTTGTCTTGACGTCCCATATTCTCACCGTCTTATCTCTACTTCCCGATACGATGAACTCTGAATCACTGGATATAGCCACAGATGATACATAACTAGTGTGACCACTCATGGTCTTACAGGTACCTGTCTTGACGTCCCATAGTCTCACCGTATAATCATAACTTCCCGATACTATGAACTCTGAATCACTGGATATAGCCACAGATGATACAGAATTAGTGTGACCACTCATGGTCTTACAGGTTCCTGTCTTGACGTTCCATAGTCTCACCGTCTTATCATCACTTCCCGATACGATGAACTCTGAATCACTGGATATAGCCACAGCATTTACATAATCTGTGTGACCACTCATGGTCTTACAGGTACTTGTCTTGACGTCCCATAGTCTCACCGTCTTATCTCTACTTCCCGATACGATGAACTCTGAATCACTGGATATAGCCACAGCATTTACATAATGTGTGTGACCACTCATGGTCTTACAGGTACCTGTCTTGACGTTCCATAGTCTCACCGTCTTATCTCTACTTCCCGATACGATGAACTCTGAATCACTGGATATAGCCACAGATGATACAGAATTAGTGTGACCACTCATGGTCTTACAGGTTCCTGTCTTGACGTTCCATAGTCTCACCGTCTTATCTCTACTTCCCGATACGATGAACTCTGAATCACTGGATATAGCCACAGCATTTACATAATCTGTGTGACCACTCATGGTCTTACAGGTTCCTGTCTTGACGTTCCATAGTCTCACCGTCTTATCTCTACTTCCCGATACGATGAACTCTGAATCACTGGATATAGCCACAGATGATACATAATGTGTGACCACTCATGGTCTTACAGGTACCTGTCTTGACGTTCCATAGTCTCACCGTCTTATCTCTACTTCCCGATACGATGAACTCTGAATCACTGGATATAGCCACAGATGATACATAACTAGTGTGACCACTCATGGTCTTACAGGTACCTGTCTTGACGTCCCATAGTCTCACCGTATAATCATTACTTCCCGATACGATGAACTCTGAATTACTGGTTATAGCCACGTCATTTACATACTAGTGTGACCACTCATGGTCTTACAGGTACCTGTCTTGACGTTCCATAGTCTCACCGTCTTATCTCTACTTCCCGATACGATGAACTCTGAATCACTGGATATAGCCACAGATGATACATAATGTGTGACCACTCATGGTCTTACAGGTTCCTGTCTTGACGTTCCATAGTCTCACCGTCTTATCTCTACTTCCCGATACGATGAACTCTGAATTACTGGATATAGCCACAGCATTTACATAATCTGTGTGACCACTCATGGTCTTACAGGTACTTGTCTTGACGTCCCATAGTCTCACCGTCTTATCTCTACTTCCCGATACGATGAACTCTGAATCACTGGATATAGCCACAGCATTTACATAATGTGTGTGACCACTCATGGTCTTACAGGTACCTGTCTTGACGTTCCATAGTCTCACCGTCTTATCTCTACTTCCCGATACGATGAACTCTGAATCACTGGATATAGCCACAGATGATACATAATGTGTGTGACCACTCATGGTCTTACAGGTACCTGACTTGACGTCCCATAGTCTCACCGTCTTATCATCACTTCCCGATACGATGAACTCTGAATCACTGGATATAGCCACAGCATTTACATAATGTGTGTGACCACTCATGGTCTTACAGGTTCCTGTCTTGACGTTCCATAGTCTCACCGTCTTATCATCACTTCCCGATACGATGAACTCTGAATCACTGGATATAGCCACAGATGATACATAACTAGTGTGACCACTCATGGTCTTACAGGTACTTGTCTTGACGTCCCATAGTCTCACCGTCTTATCTCTACTTCCCGATACGATGAACTCTGAATCACTGGATATAGCCACAGCATTTACATAATGTGTGTGACCACTCATGGTCTTACAGGTTCCTGTCTTGACGTTCCATAGTCTCACCGTCTTATCATCACTTCCCGATACGATGAACTCTGAATCACTGGATATAGCCACAGCATTTACATAATCTGTGTGACCACTCATGGTCTTACAGGTACTTGTCTTGACGTCCCATAGTCTCACCGTCTTATCTCTACTTCCCGATACGATGAACTCTGAATCACTGGATATAGCCACAAATCTTACTTAATTTGTTTGACCACTCATGGTCTTACAGGTACCTGTCTTGACGTCCCATAGTCTCACCGTCTTATCTCTACTTCCCGATACGATGAACTCTGAATCACTGGATATAGCCACAGATGATACAGAATTAGTGTGACCACTCATGGTCTTACAGGTTCCTGTCTTGACGTTCCATAGTCTCACCGTCTTATCATCACTTCCCGATACGATGAACTCTGAATCACTGGATATAGCCACAGCATGTACATAATCTGTGTGACCACTCATGGTCTTACAGGTTCCTGTCTTGACGTTCCATAGTCTCACCGTCTTATCATCACTTCCCGATACGATGAACTCTGAATCACTGGATATAGCCACAGCATTTACATAATCTGTGTGACCAGTCATGGTTTTACAGGTACTTGTCTTGACGTCCCATAGTCTCACCGTCTTATCTCTACTTCCCGATACGATGAACTCTGAATCACTGGATATAGCCACAGCATGTACATTATGTGTGTGACCACTCATGGTCTTACAGTTTCCTGTCTTGACGTTCCATAGTCTCACCGTCTTATCATCACTTCCCGATACGATGAACTCTGAATCACTGGATATAGCCACAGATGATACATAGCTAGTGTGACCACTCATGGTCTTACAGGTACCTGTCTTGACGTCCCATAGTCTCACCGTCTTATCTCTACTTCACGATACGATAAACTCTGAATCACTGGATATAGCCACAGCATGTACATTATGTGTGTGACCACTCATGGTCTTACAGGTACTTGTCTTGACGTCCCATAGTCTCACCGTCTTATCTCTACTTCCCGATACGATGAACTCTGAATCACTGGATATAGCCACAGATGATACAGAATTAGTGTGACCACTCATGGTCTTACAGGTTCCTGTCTTGACGTTCCATAGTCTCACCGTCTTATCTCTACTTCCCGATACGATGAACTCTGAATCACCGGATATAGCCACAGATGATACATAACTAGTGTGACCACTCATGGTCTTACAGGTACTTGTCTTGACGTCCCATAGTCTCACCGTCTTATCTCTACTTCCCGATACGATGAACTCTGAATCACTGGATATAGCCACAGCATTTACATAATGTGTGTGACCACTCATGGTCTTACAGGTTCCTGTCTTGACGTTCCATAGTCTCACCGTCTTATCTCTACTTCACGATACGATAAACTCTGAATCACTGGATATAGCCACAGCATGTACATTATGTGTGTGACCACTCATGGTCTTACAGGTACTTGTCTTGACGTCCCATAGTCTCACCGTCTTATCTCTACTTCCCGATACGATGAACTCTGAATCACTGGATATAGCCACAGCATGTACATTATGTGTGTGACCACTCATGGTCTTACAGTTTCCTGTCTTGACGTTCCATAGTCTCACCGTCTTATCATCACTTCCCGATACGATGAACTCTGAATCACTGGATATAGCCACAGATGATACATAGCTAGTGTGACCACTCATGGTCTTACAGGTACCTGTCTTGACGTCCCATAGTCTCACCGTCTTATCTCTACTTCACGATACGATAAACTCTGAATCACTGGATATAGCCACAGATGATACAGAATTAGTGTGACCACTCATGGTCTTACAGGTTCCTGTCTTGACGTTCCATAGTCTCACCGTCTTATCTCTACTTCCCGATACGATGAACTCTGAATCACTGGATATAGCCAAAGATGATACATAACTAGTGTGACCACTCATGGTCTTACAGGTACTTGTCTTGACGTCCCATAGTCTCACCGTCTTATCTCTACTTCCCGATACGATGAACTCCTAATTACTGGTTATAGCCACAGATGATACATAACTAGTGTGACCACTCATGGTCTTACAGGTACTTGTCTTGACGTCCCATAGTCTCACCGTCTTATCTCTACTTCCCGATACGATGAACTCTGAATCACTGGATATAGCCACAGCATTTACATAATGTGTGTGACCACTCATGGTCTTACAGGTACCTGTCTTGACGTTCCATAGTCTCACCGTCTTATCTCTACTTCACGATACGATGAACTCTGAATCACTGGATATAGCCACAGCATTTACATAACTAGTGTGACCACTCATGGTCTTACAGGTACTTGTCTTGACGTCCCATAGTCTCACCGTCTTATCTCTACTTCCCGATACGATGAACTCTGAATCACTGGATATAGCCACAGCATTTACATAATGTGTGTGACCACTCATGGTCTTACAGGTACCTGTCTTGACGTTCCATAGTCTCACCGTCTTATCTCTACTTCCCGATACGATGAACTCTGAATCACTGGATATAGCCACAGATGATACATAACTAGTGTGACCACTCATGGTCTTACAGGTACCTGTCTTGACGTCCCATAGTCTCACCGTCTTATCTCTACTTCCCGATACGATGAACTCTGAATCACCGGATATAGCCACAGATGATACATAACTAGTGTGACCACTCATGGTCTTACAGGTACTTGTCTTGACGTCCCATAGTCTCACCGTCTTATCTCTACTTCCCGATACGATGAACTCTGAATCACTGGATATAGCCACAGCATTTACATAATGTGTGTGACCACTCATGGTCTTACAGGTACCTGTCTTGACGTCCCATAGTCTCACCGTCTTATCTCTACTTCCCGATACGATGAACTCTGAATCACTGGATATAGCCACAGATGATACATAACTAGTGTGACCACTCATGGTCTTACAGGTACCTGTCTTGACGTCCCATAGTCTCACCGTCTTATCTCTACTTCCCGATACGATGAACTCTGAATCACTGGATATAGCCACAGCATTTACATAATCTGTGTGACCACTCATGGTCTTACAGGTACCTGTCTTGACGTTCCATAGTCTCACCGTCTTATCTCTACTTCACGATACGATGAACTCTGAATCACTGGATATAGCCACAGCATTTACATAATGTGTGTGACCACTCATGGTCTTACAGGTTCCTGTCTTGACGTTCCATAGTCTCACCGTCTTATCTCTACTTCCCGATACGATGAACTCTGAATCACTGGATATAGCCACAGATGATACATAGCTAGTGTGACCACTCATGGTCTTACAGGTTCCTGTCTTGACGTTCCATAGTCTCACCGTCTTATCTCTACTTCACGATAAGATGAACTCTGAATCACTGGATATAGCCACAGCATTTACATAATCTGTGTGACCACTCATGGTCTTACAGGTTCCTGTCTTGACGTTCCATAGTCTCACCGTCTTATCTCTACTTCCCGATACGATGAACTCTGAATCACTGGATATAGCCACAGCATTTACATAATCTGTGTGACCACTCATGGTCTTACAGGTACCTGTCTTGACGTTCCATAGTCTCACCGTCTTATCTCTACTTCCCGATAAGATGAACTCTGAATCACTGGATATAGCCACAGCATTTACATAATCTGTGTGACCACTCATGGTCTTACAGGTACCTGTCTTGACGTTCCATAGTCTCACCGTCTTATCTCTACTTCCCGATACGATGAACTCTGAATCACTGGATATAGCCACAGATGATACATAACTAGTGTGACCACTCATGGTCTTACAGGTACCTGTCTTGACGTCCCATAGTCTCACCGTCTTATCTCTACTTCCCGATACGATGAACTCTGAATCACTGGATATAGCCACAGCATTTACATAATCTGTGTGACCACTCATGGTCTTACAGGTACTTGTTTTGACGTTCCATAGTCTCACCGTCTTATCTCTACTTCCCGATACGATGAACTCTGAATCACTGGTATAGCCACAGATGATACAGAATTAGTGTGACCACTCATGGTCTTACAGGTTCCTGTCTTGACGTTCCATAGTCTCACCGTCTTATCATCACTTCCCGATACGATGAACTCTGAATCACTGGATATAGCCACAGCATTTACATAATCTGTGTGACCACTCATGGTCTTACAGGTACTTGTCTTGACGTCCCATAGTCTCACCGTCTTATCTCTACTTCCCGATACGATGAACTCTGAATCACTGGATATAGCCACAGCATTTACATAATGTGTGTGACCACTCATGGTCTTACAGGTACCTGTCTTGACGTTCCATAGTCTCACCGTCTTATCTCTACTTCCCGATACGATGAACTCTGAATCACTGGATATAGCCACAGATGATACAGAATTAGTGTGACCACTCATGGTCTTACAGGTACCTGTCTTGACGTTCCATAGTCTCACCGTCTTATCTCTACTTCCCGATACGATGAACTCTGAATCACTGGATATAGCCACAGCATTTACATAATCTGTGTGACCACTCATGGTCTTACAGGTTCCTGTCTTGACGTTCCATAGTCTCACCGTCTTATCTCTACTTCCCGATACGATGAACTCTGAATCACTGGATATAGCCACAGATGATACATAATGTGTGACCACTCATGGTCTTACAGGTACCTGTCTTGACGTTCCATAGTCTCACCGTCTTATCTCTACTTCCCGATACGATGAACTCTGAATCACTGGATATAGCCACAGATGATACATAACTAGTGTGACCACTCATGGTCTTACAGGTACCTGTCTTGACGTCCCATAGTCTCACCGTATAATCATTACTTCCCGATACGATGAACTCTGAATTACTGGTTATAGCCACGTCATTTACATACTAGTGTGACCACTCATGGTCTTACAGGTTCCTGTCTTGACGTTCCATAGTCTCACCGTCTTATCTCTACTTCCCGATACGATGAACTCTGAATCACTGGATATAGCCACAGATGATACATAATGTGTGACCACTCATGGTCTTACAGGTACCTGTCTTGACGTCCCATAGTCTCACCGTATAATCATTACTTCCCGATACGATGAACTCTGAATCACTGGATATAGCCACAGATGATACATAACTAGTGTGACCACTCATGGTCTTACAGGTACTTGTCTTGACGTCCCATAGTCTCACCGTCTTATCTCTACTTCCCGATACGATGAACTCTGAATCACTGGATATAGCCACAGCATTTACATAATCTGTGTGACCACTCATGGTCTTACAGTTTCCTGTCTTGACGTTCCATAGTCTCACCGTCTTATCATCACTTCCCGATACGATGAACTCTGAATCACTGGATATAGCCACAGATGATACATAGCTAGTGTGACCACTCATGGTCTTACAGGTACCTGTCTTGACGTCCCATAGTCTCACCGTCTTATCTCTACTTCACGATACGATAAACTCTGAATCACTGGATATAGCCACAGCATGTACATTATGTGTGTGACCACTCATGGTCTTACAGGTACTTGTCTTGACGTCCCATAGTCTCACCGTCTTATCTCTACTTCCCGATACGATGAACTCTGAATCACTGGATATAGCCACAGATGATACAGAATTAGTGTGACCACTCATGGTCTTACAGGTTCCTGTCTTGACGTTCCATAGTCTCACCGTCTTATCTCTACTTCCCGATACGATGAACTCTGAATCACCGGATATAGCCACAGATGATACATAACTAGTGTGACCACTCATGGTCTTACAGGTACTTGTCTTGACGTCCCATAGTCTCACCGTCTTATCTCTACTTCCCGATACGATGAACTCTGAATCACTGGATATAGCCACAGCATTTACATAATGTGTGTGACCACTCATGGTCTTACAGGTACCTGTCTTGACGTTCCATAGTCTCACCGTCTTATCTCTACTTCCCGATACGATGAACTCTGAATCACTGGATATAGCCACAGCATTTACATAACTAGTGTGACCACTCATGGTCTTACAGGTACCTGTCTTGACGTCCCATAGTCTCACCGTATAATCTTAACTTCCCGATACGATGAACTCTGAATCACTGGATATAGCCACAGCATTTACATAATCTGTGTGACCACTCATGGTCTTACAGGTACTTGTCTTGACGTCCCATAGTCTCACCGTCTTATCTCTACTTCCCGATACGATGAACTCTGAATCACTGGATATAGCCACAGATGATACATAACTAGTGTGACCACTCATGGTCTTACAGGTACCTGTCTTGACGTCCCATAGTCTCACCGTCTTATCTCTACTTCCCGATACGATGAACTCTGAATCACTGGATATAGCCACAGATGATACATAACTAGTGTGACCACTCATGGTCTTACAGGTACCTGTCTTGACGTCCCATAGTCTCACCGTATAATCTTAACTTCCCGATACGATGAACTCTGAATCACTGGATATAGCCACAGCATTTACATAATCTGTGTGACCACTCATGGTCTTACAGGTACTTGTCTTGACGTCCCATAGTCTCACCGTCTTATCTCTACTTCCCGATACGATGAACTCTGAATCACTGGATATAGCCACAGATGATACATAACTAGTGTGACCACTCATGGTCTTACAGGTACCTGTCTTGACGTCCCATAGTCTCACCGTCTTATCTCTACTTCCCGATACGATGAACTCTGAATCACTGGATATAGCCACAGCATTTACATAATCTGTGTGACCACTCATGGTCTTACAGGTACCTGTCTTGACGTTCCATAGTCTCACCGTCTTATCTCTACTTCACGATACGATGAACTCTGAATCACTGGATATAGCCACAGCATTTACATAATGTGTGTGACCACTCATGGTCTTACAGGTTCCTGTCTTGACGTTCCATAGTCTCACCGTCTTATCTCTACTTCCCGATACGATGAACTCTGAATCACTGGATATAGCCACAAATCTTACTTAATTTGTTTAACCACTCATGGTCTTACAGGTACCTGTCTTGACGTCCCATAGTCACTCCGCATAATCATTACTTCCCGATACGATGAACTCTGAATCACTGGATATAGCCACAGATGATACAGAATTAGTGTGACCACTCATGGTCTTACAGGTTCCTGTCTTGACGTTCCATAGTCTCACCGTCTTATCTCTACTTCCCGATACGATGAACTCTGAATCACCGGATATAGCCACAGATGATACATAACTAGTGTGACCACTCATGGTCTTACAGGTACTTGTCTTGACGTCCCATAGTCTCACCGTCTTATCTCTACTTCCCGATACGATGAACTCTGAATCACTGGATATAGCCACAGCATTTACATAATGTGTGTGACCACTCATGGTCTTACAGGTACCTGTCTTGACGTTCCATAGTCTCACCGTCTTATCTCTACTTCCCGATACGATGAACTCTGAATCACTGGATATAGCCACAGCATTTACATAACTAGTGTGACCACTCATGGTCTTACAGGTACCTGTCTTGACGTCCCATAGTCTCACCGTATAATCTTAACTTCCCGATACGATGAACTCTGAATCACTGGATATAGCCACAGCATTTACATAATCTGTGTGACCACTCATGGTCTTACAGGTACTTGTCTTGACGTCCCATAGTCTCACCGTCTTATCTCTACTTCCCGATACGATGAACTCTGAATCACTGGATATAGCCACAGATGATACATAACTAGTGTGACCACTCATGGTCTTACAGGTACCTGTCTTGACGTCCCATAGTCTCACCGTCTTATCTCTACTTCCCGATACGATGAACTCTGAATCACTGGATATAGCCACAGATGATACATAACTAGTGTGACCACTCATGGTCTTACAGGTACCTGTCTTGACGTCCCATAGTCTCACCGTATAATCTTAACTTCCCGATACGATGAACTCTGAATCACTGGATATAGCCACAGCATTTACATAATCTGTGTGACCACTCATGGTCTTACAGGTACTTGTCTTGACGTCCCATAGTCTCACCGTCTTATCTCTACTTCCCGATACGATGAACTCTGAATCACTGGATATAGCCACAGATGATACATAACTAGTGTGACCACTCATGGTCTTACAGGTACCTGTCTTGACGTCCCATAGTCTCACCGTCTTATCTCTACTTCCCGATACGATGAACTCTGAATCACTGGATATAGCCACAGCATTTACATAATCTGTGTGACCACTCATGGTCTTACAGGTACCTGTCTTGACGTTCCATAGTCTCACCGTCTTATCTCTACTTCACGATACGATGAACTCTGAATCACTGGATATAGCCACAGCATTTACATAATGTGTGTGACCACTCATGGTCTTACAGGTTCCTGTCTTGACGTTCCATAGTCTCACCGTCTTATCTCTACTTCCCGATACGATGAACTCTGAATCACTGGATATAGCCACAAATCTTACTTAATTTGTTTAACCACTCATGGTCTTACAGGTACCTGTCTTGACGTCCCATAGTCACTCCGCATAATCATTACTTCCCGATACGATGAACTCTGAATCACTGGATATAGCCACAGATGATACAGAATTAGTGTGACCACTCATGGTCTTACAGGTTCCTGTCTTGACGTTCCATAGTCTCACCGTCTTATCATCACTTCCCGATACGATGAACTCTGAATCACTGGATATAGCCACAGCATGTACATAATCTGTGTGACCACTCATGGTCTTACAGGTTCCTGTCTTGACGTTCCATAGTCTCACCGTCTTATCATCACTTCCCGATACGATGAACTCTGAATCACTGGATATAGCCACAGCATTTACATAATCTGTGTGACCAGTCATGGTTTTACAGGTACTTGTCTTGACGTCCCATAGTCTCACCGTCTTATCTCTACTTCCCGATACGATGAACTCTGAATCACTGGATATAGCCACGTCATTTACATAATCTGTGTGACCACTCATGGTCTTACAGGTACTTGTCTTGACGTCCCATAGTCTCACCGTCTTATCTCTACTTCCCGATACGATGAACTCTGAATCACTGGATATAGCCACAGATGATACATAACTAGTGTGACCACTCATGGTCTTACATGTACCTGTCTTGACGTCCCATAGTCTCACCGTCTTATCATCACTTCCCGATACGATGAACTCTGAATCACTGGATATAGCCACAGATGATACATAACTAGTGTGACCACTCATGGTCTTACAGGTACCTGTCTTGACGTTCCATAGTCTCACCGTCTTATCATCACTTCCCGATACGATGAACTCTGAATCACTGGATATAGCCACAGCATATACATAATGTGTGTGACCACTCATGGTCTTACAGGTACCTGTCTTGACGTCCCATAGTCTCACCGTCTTATCATCACTTCCCGATACGATGAACTCTGAATCACTGGATATAGCCACAGATGATACATAACTAGTGTGACCACTCATGGTCTTACAGGTGCCTGTCTTGACGTTCCATAGTCTCACCGTCTTATCTCTACTTCCCGATACGATGAACTCTGAATCACTGGATATAGCCACAGCATTTACATAATCTGTGTGACCACTCATGGTCTTACAGGTTCCTGTCTTGACGTTCCATAGTCTCACCGTCTTATCTCTACTTCACGATACGATAAACTCTGAATCACTGGATATAGCCACAGCATGTACATTATGTGTGTGACCACTCATGGTCTTACAGGTACTTGTCTTGACGTCCCATAGTCTCACCGTCTTATCTCTACTTCCCGATACGATGAACTCTGAATCACTGGATATAGCCACAGCATGTACATTATGTGTGTGACCACTCATGGTCTTACAGTTTCCTGTCTTGACGTTCCATAGTCTCACCGTCTTATCTCTACTTCCCGATACGATGAACTCTGAATCACTGGATATAGCCACAGCATTTACATAATCTGTGTGACCACTCATGGTCTTACAGGTTCCTGTCTTGACGTTCCATAGTCTCACCGTCTTATCTCTACTTCACGATACGATAAACTCTGAATCACTGGATATAGCCACAGCATGTACATTATGTGTGTGACCACTCATGGTCTTACAGGTACTTGTCTTGACGTCCCATAGTCTCACCGTCTTATCTCTACTTCCCGATACGATGAACTCTGAATCACTGGATATAGCCACAGATGATACAGAATTAGTGTGACCACTCATGGTCTTACAGGTTCCTGTCTTGACGTTCCATAGTCTCACCGTCTTATCTCTACTTCCCGATACGATGAACTCTGAATCACCGGATATAGCCACAGATGATACATAACTAGTGTGACCACTCATGGTCTTACAGGTACTTGTCTTGACGTCCCATAGTCTCACCGTCTTATCTCTACTTCCCGATACGATGAACTCTGAATCACTGGATATAGCCACAGCATTTACATAATGTGTGTGACCACTCATGGTCTTACAGGTACCTGTCTTGACGTTCCATAGTCTCACCGTCTTATCTCTACTTCACGATACGATGAACTCTGAATCACTGGATATAGCCACAGCATTTACATAACTAGTGTGACCACTCATGGTCTTACAGGTACCTGTCTTGACGTCCCATAGTCTCACCGTATAATCTTAACTTCCCGATACGATGAACTCTGAATCACTGGATATAGCCACAGCATTTACATAATCTGTGTGACCACTCATGGTCTTACAGGTACTTGTCTTGACGTCCCATAGTCTCACCGTCTTATCTCTACTTCCCGATACGATGAACTCTGAATCACTGGATATAGCCACAGATGATACATAACTAGTGTGACCACTCATGGTCTTACAGGTACCTGTCTTGACGTCCCATAGTCTCACCGTCTTATCTCTACTTCCCGATACGATGAACTCTGAATCACTGGATATAGCCACAGATGATACATAACTAGTGTGACCACTCATGGTCTTACAGGTACCTGTCTTGACGTCCCATAGTCTCACCGTATAATCTTAACTTCCCGATACGATGAACTCTGAATCACTGGATATAGCCACAGCATTTACATAATCTGTGTGACCACTCATGGTCTTACAGGTACTTGTCTTGACGTCCCATAGTCTCACCGTCTTATCTCTACTTCCCGATACGATGAACTCTGAATCACTGGATATAGCCACAGATGATACATAACTAGTGTGACCACTCATGGTCTTACAGGTACCTGTCTTGACGTCCCATAGTCTCACCGTCTTATCTCTACTTCCCGATACGATGAACTCTGAATCACTGGATATAGCCACAGCATTTACATAATCTGTGTGACCACTCATGGTCTTACAGGTACCTGTCTTGACGTTCCATAGTCTCACCGTCTTATCTCTACTTCACGATACGATGAACTCTGAATCACTGGATATAGCCACAGCATTTACATAATGTGTGTGACCACTCATGGTCTTACAGGTTCCTGTCTTGACGTTCCATAGTCTCACCGTCTTATCTCTACTTCCCGATACGATGAACTCTGAATCACTGGATATAGCCACAGCATTTACATAATCTGTGTGACCACTCATGGTCTTACAGGTTCCTGTCTTGACGTTCCATAGTCTCACCGTCTTATCTCTACTTCACGATACGATGAACTCTGAATTACTGGTTATAGCCACGTCATTTACATACTAGTGTGACCACTCATGGTCTTACAGGTTCCTGTCTTGACGTTCCATAGTCTCACCGTCTTATCTCTACTTCCCGATACGATGAACTCTGAATCACTGGATATAGCCACAGATGATACATAATGTGTGACCACTCATGGTCTTACAGGTACCTGTCTTGACGTCCCATAGTCTCACCGTATAATCATTACTTCCCGATACGATGAACTCTGAATCACTGGATATAGCCACAGATGATACATAACTAGTGTGACCACTCATGGTCTTACAGGTACTTGTCTTGACGTCCCATAGTCTCACCGTCTTATCTCTACTTCCCGATACGATGAACTCTGAATCACTGGATATAGCCACAGCATTTACATAATCTGTGTGACCACTCATGGTCTTACAGTTTCCTGTCTTGACGTTCCATAGTCTCACCGTCTTATCATCACTTCCCGATACGATGAACTCTGAATCACTGGATATAGCCACAGATGATACATAGCTAGTGTGACCACTCATGGTCTTACAGGTACCTGTCTTGACGTCCCATAGTCTCACCGTCTTATCTCTACTTCACGATACGATAAACTCTGAATCACTGGATATAGCCACAGCATGTACATTATGTGTGTGACCACTCATGGTCTTACAGGTACTTGTCTTGACGTCCCATAGTCTCACCGTCTTATCTCTACTTCCCGATACGATGAACTCTGAATCACTGGATATAGCCACAGATGATACAGAATTAGTGTGACCACTCATGGTCTTACAGGTTCCTGTCTTGACGTTCCATAGTCTCACCGTCTTATCTCTACTTCCCGATACGATGAACTCTGAATCACCGGATATAGCCACAGATGATACATAACTAGTGTGACCACTCATGGTCTTACAGGTACTTGTCTTGACGTCCCATAGTCTCACCGTCTTATCTCTACTTCCCGATACGATGAACTCTGAATCACTGGATATAGCCACAGCATTTACATAATGTGTGTGACCACTCATGGTCTTACAGGTACCTGTCTTGACGTTCCATAGTCTCACCGTCTTATCTCTACTTCCCGATACGATGAACTCTGAATCACTGGATATAGCCACAGCATTTACATAACTAGTGTGACCACTCATGGTCTTACAGGTACCTGTCTTGACGTCCCATAGTCTCACCGTATAATCTTAACTTCCCGATACGATGAACTCTGAATCACTGGATATAGCCACAGCATTTACATAATCTGTGTGACCACTCATGGTCTTACAGGTACTTGTCTTGACGTCCCATAGTCTCACCGTCTTATCTCTACTTCCCGATACGATGAACTCTGAATCACTGGATATAGCCACAGATGATACATAACTAGTGTGACCACTCATGGTCTTACAGGTACCTGTCTTGACGTCCCATAGTCTCACCGTCTTATCTCTACTTCCCGATACGATGAACTCTGAATCACTGGATATAGCCACAGATGATACATAACTAGTGTGACCACTCATGGTCTTACAGGTACCTGTCTTGACGTCCCATAGTCTCACCGTATAATCTTAACTTCCCGATACGATGAACTCTGAATCACTGGATATAGCCACAGCATTTACATAATCTGTGTGACCACTCATGGTCTTACAGGTACTTGTCTTGACGTCCCATAGTCTCACCGTCTTATCTCTACTTCCCGATACGATGAACTCTGAATCACTGGATATAGCCACAGATGATACATAACTAGTGTGACCACTCATGGTCTTACAGGTACCTGTCTTGACGTCCCATAGTCTCACCGTCTTATCTCTACTTCCCGATACGATGAACTCTGAATCACTGGATATAGCCACAGCATTTACATAATCTGTGTGACCACTCATGGTCTTACAGGTACCTGTCTTGACGTTCCATAGTCTCACCGTCTTATCTCTACTTCACGATACGATGAACTCTGAATCACTGGATATAGCCACAGCATTTACATAATGTGTGTGACCACTCATGGTCTTACAGGTTCCTGTCTTGACGTTCCATAGTCTCACCGTCTTATCTCTACTTCCCGATACGATGAACTCTGAATCACTGGATATAGCCACAAATCTTACTTAATTTGTTTAACCACTCATGGTCTTACAGGTACCTGTCTTGACGTCCCATAGTCACTCCGCATAATCATTACTTCCCGATACGATGAACTCTGAATCACTGGATATAGCCACAGATGATACAGAATTAGTGTGACCACTCATGGTCTTACAGGTTCCTGTCTTGACGTTCCATAGTCTCACCGTCTTATCATCACTTCCCGATACGATGAACTCTGAATCACTGGATATAGCCACAGCATGTACATAATCTGTGTGACCACTCATGGTCTTACAGGTTCCTGTCTTGACGTTCCATAGTCTCACCGTCTTATCATCACTTCCCGATACGATGAACTCTGAATCACTGGATATAGCCACAGCATTTACATAATCTGTGTGACCAGTCATGGTTTTACAGGTACTTGTCTTGACGTCCCATAGTCTCACCGTCTTATCTCTACTTCCCGATACGATGAACTCTGAATCACTGGATATAGCCACGTCATTTACATAATCTGTGTGACCACTCATGGTCTTACAGGTACTTGTCTTGACGTCCCATAGTCTCACCGTCTTATCTCTACTTCCCGATACGATGAACTCTGAATCACTGGATATAGCCACAGATGATACATAACTAGTGTGACCACTCATGGTCTTACATGTACCTGTCTTGACGTCCCATAGTCTCACCGTCTTATCATCACTTCCCGATACGATGAACTCTGAATCACTGGATATAGCCACAGATGATACATAACTAGTGTGACCACTCATGGTCTTACAGGTACCTGTCTTGACGTTCCATAGTCTCACCGTCTTATCATCACTTCCCGATACGATGAACTCTGAATCACTGGATATAGCCACAGCATATACATAATGTGTGTGACCACTCATGGTCTTACAGGTACCTGTCTTGACGTCCCATAGTCTCACCGTCTTATCATCACTTCCCGATACGATGAACTCTGAATCACTGGATATAGCCACAGATGATACATAACTAGTGTGACCACTCATGGTCTTACAGGTGCCTGTCTTGACGTTCCATAGTCTCACCGTCTTATCTCTACTTCCCGATACGATGAACTCTGAATCACTGGATATAGCCACAGCATTTACATAATCTGTGTGACCACTCATGGTCTTACAGGTTCCTGTCTTGACGTTCCATAGTCTCACCGTCTTATCTCTACTTCACGATACGATAAACTCTGAATCACTGGATATAGCCACAGCATGTACATTATGTGTGTGACCACTCATGGTCTTACAGGTACTTGTCTTGACGTCCCATAGTCTCACCGTCTTATCTCTACTTCCCGATACGATGAACTCTGAATCACTGGATATAGCCACAGATGATACATAACTAGTGTGACCACTCATGGTCTTACAGGTACCTGTCTTGACGTCCCATAGTCTCACCGTCTTATCTCTACTTCCCGATACGATGAACTCTGAATCACTGGATATAGCCACAGCATTTACATAATCTGTGTGACCACTCATGGTCTTACAGGTTCCTGTCTTGACGTTCCATAGTCTCACCGTCTTATCTCTACTTCACGATACGATAAACTCTGAATCACTGGATATAGCCACAGCATGTACATTATGTGTGTGACCACTCATGGTCTTACAGGTACTTGTCTTGACGTCCCATAGTCTCACCGTCTTATCTCTACTTCCCGATACGATGAACTCTGAATCACTGGATATAGCCACAGATGATACAGAATTAGTGTGACCACTCATGGTCTTACAGGTTCCTGTCTTGACGTTCCATAGTCTCACCGTCTTATCTCTACTTCCCGATACGATGAACTCTGAATCACCGGATATAGCCACAGATGATACATAACTAGTGTGACCACTCATGGTCTTACAGGTACTTGTCTTGACGTCCCATAGTCTCACCGTCTTATCTCTACTTCCCGATACGATGAACTCTGAATCACTGGATATAGCCACAGCATTTACATAATGTGTGTGACCACTCATGGTCTTACAGGTACCTGTCTTGACGTTCCATAGTCTCACCGTCTTATCTCTACTTCACGATACGATGAACTCTGAATCACTGGATATAGCCACAGCATTTACATAACTAGTGTGACCACTCATGGTCTTACAGGTACCTGTCTTGACGTCCCATAGTCTCACCGTATAATCTTAACTTCCCGATACGATGAACTCTGAATCACTGGATATAGCCACAGCATTTACATAATCTGTGTGACCACTCATGGTCTTACAGGTACTTGTCTTGACGTCCCATAGTCTCACCGTCTTATCTCTACTTCCCGATACGATGAACTCTGAATCACTGGATATAGCCACAGATGATACATAACTAGTGTGACCACTCATGGTCTTACAGGTACCTGTCTTGACGTCCCATAGTCTCACCGTCTTATCTCTACTTCCCGATACGATGAACTCTGAATCACTGGATATAGCCACAGATGATACATAACTAGTGTGACCACTCATGGTCTTACAGGTACCTGTCTTGACGTCCCATAGTCTCACCGTATAATCTTAACTTCCCGATACGATGAACTCTGAATCACTGGATATAGCCACAGCATTTACATAATCTGTGTGACCACTCATGGTCTTACAGGTACTTGTCTTGACGTCCCATAGTCTCACCGTCTTATCTCTACTTCCCGATACGATGAACTCTGAATCACTGGATATAGCCACAGATGATACATAACTAGTGTGACCACTCATGGTCTTACAGGTACCTGTCTTGACGTCCCATAGTCTCACCGTCTTATCTCTACTTCCCGATACGATGAACTCTGAATCACTGGATATAGCCACAGCATTTACATAATCTGTGTGACCACTCATGGTCTTACAGGTTCCTGTCTTGACGTTCCATAGTCTCACCGTCTTATCTCTACTTCCCGATACGATGAACTCTGAATCACTGGATATAGCCACAGATGATACATAATGTGTGACCACTCATGGTCTTACAGGTACCTGTCTTGACGTTCCATAGTCTCACCGTCTTATCTCTACTTCCCGATACGATGAACTCTGAATCACTGGATATAGCCACAGATGATACATAACTAGTGTGACCACTCATGGTCTTACAGGTACCTGTCTTGACGTCCCATAGTCTCACCGTATAATCATTACTTCCCGATACGATGAACTCTGAATTACTGGTTATAGCCACGTCATTTACATACTAGTGTGACCACTCATGGTCTTACAGGTTCCTGTCTTGACGTTCCATAGTCTCACCGTCTTATCTCTACTTCCCGATACGATGAACTCTGAATCACTGGATATAGCCACAGATGATACATAATGTGTGACCACTCATGGTCTTACAGGTACCTGTCTTGACGTCCCATAGTCTCACCGTATAATCATTACTTCCCGATACGATGAACTCTGAATCACTGGATATAGCCACAGATGATACATAACTAGTGTGACCACTCATGGTCTTACAGGTACTTGCCTTGACGTCCCATAGTCTCACCGTCTTATCTCTACTTCCCGATACGATGAACTCTGAATCACTGGATATAGCCACAGCATTTACATAATCTGTGTGACCACTCATGGTCTTACAGTTTCCTGTCTTGACGTTCCATAGTCTCACCGTCTTATCATCACTTCCCGATACGATGAACTCTGAATCACTGGATATAGCCACAGATGATACATAGCTAGTGTGACCACTCATGGTCTTACAGGTACCTGTCTTGACGTCCCATAGTCTCACCGTCTTATCTCTACTTCACGATACGATAAACTCTGAATCACTGGATATAGCCACAGCATGTACATTATGTGTGTGACCACTCATGGTCTTACAGGTACTTGTCTTGACGTCCCATAGTCTCACCGTCTTATCTCTACTTCCCGATACGATGAACTCTGAATCACTGGATATAGCCACAGATGATACAGAATTAGTGTGACCACTCATGGTCTTACAGGTTCCTGTCTTGACGTTCCATAGTCTCACCGTCTTATCTCTACTTCCCGATACGATGAACTCTGAATCACCGGATATAGCCACAGATGATACATAACTAGTGTGACCACTCATGGTCTTACAGGTACTTGTCTTGACGTCCCATAGTCTCACCGTCTTATCTCTACTTCCCGATACGATGAACTCTGAATCACTGGATATAGCCACAGCATTTACATAATGTGTGTGACCACTCATGGTCTTACAGGTACCTGTCTTGACGTTCCATAGTCTCACCGTCTTATCTCTACTTCCCGATACGATGAACTCTGAATCACTGGATATAGCCACAGCATTTACATAACTAGTGTGACCACTCATGGTCTTACAGGTACCTGTCTTGACGTCCCATAGTCTCACCGTATAATCTTAACTTCCCGATACGATGAACTCTGAATCACTGGATATAGCCACAGCATTTACATAATCTGTGTGACCACTCATGGTCTTACAGGTACTTGTCTTGACGTCCCATAGTCTCACCGTCTTATCTCTACTTCCCGATACGATGAACTCTGAATCACTGGATATAGCCACAGATGATACATAACTAGTGTGACCACTCATGGTCTTACAGGTACCTGTCTTGACGTCCCATAGTCTCACCGTCTTATCTCTACTTCCCGATACGATGAACTCTGAATCACTGGATATAGCCACAGATGATACATAACTAGTGTGACCACTCATGGTCTTACAGGTACCTGTCTTGACGTCCCATAGTCTCACCGTATAATCTTAACTTCCCGATACGATGAACTCTGAATCACTGGATATAGCCACAGCATTTACATAATCTGTGTGACCACTCATGGTCTTACAGGTACTTGTCTTGACGTCCCATAGTCTCACCGTCTTATCTCTACTTCCCGATACGATGAACTCTGAATCACTGGATATAGCCACAGATGATACATAACTAGTGTGACCACTCATGGTCTTACAGGTACCTGTCTTGACGTCCCATAGTCTCACCGTCTTATCTCTACTTCCCGATACGATGAACTCTGAATCACTGGATATAGCCACAGCATTTACATAATCTGTGTGACCACTCATGGTCTTACAGGTACCTGTCTTGACGTTCCATAGTCTCACCGTCTTATCTCTACTTCACGATACGATGAACTCTGAATCACTGGATATAGCCACAGCATTTACATAATGTGTGTGACCACTCATGGTCTTACAGTTTCCTGTCTTGACGTTCCATAGTCTCACCGTCTTATCTCTACTTCCCGATACGATGAACTCTGAATCACTGGATATAGCCACAAATCTTACTTAATTTGTTTAACCACTCATGGTCTTACAGGTACCTGTCTTGACGTCCCATAGTCACTCCGCATAATCATTACTTCCCGATACGATGAACTCTGAATCACTGGATATAGCCACAGATGATACAGAATTAGTGTGACCACTCATGGTCTTACAGGTTCCTGTCTTGACGTTCCATAGTCTCACCGTCTTATCATCACTTCCCGATACGATGAACTCTGAATCACTGGATATAGCCACAGCATGTACATAATCTGTGTGACCACTCATGGTCTTACAGGTTCCTGTCTTGACGTTCCATAGTCTCACCGTCTTATCATCACTTCCCGATACGATGAACTCTGAATCACTGGATATAGCCACAGCATTTACATAATCTGTGTGACCAGTCATGGTTTTACAGGTACTTGTCTTGACGTCCCATAGTCTCACCGTCTTATCTCTACTTCCCGATACGATGAACTCTGAATCACTGGATATAGCCACGTCATTTACATAATCTGTGTGACCACTCATGGTCTTACAGGTACTTGTCTTGACGTCCCATAGTCTCACCGTCTTATCTCTACTTCCCGATACGATGAACTCTGAATCACTGGATATAGCCACAGATGATACATAACTAGTGTGACCACTCATGGTCTTACATGTACCTGTCTTGACGTCCCATAGTCTCACCGTCTTATCATCACTTCCCGATACGATGAACTCTGAATCACTGGATATAGCCACAGATGATACATAACTAGTGTGACCACTCATGGTCTTACAGGTACCTGTCTTGACGTTCCATAGTCTCACCGTCTTATCATCACTTCCCGATACGATGAACTCTGAATCACTGGATATAGCCACAGCATATACATAATGTGTGTGACCACTCATGGTCTTACAGGTACCTGTCTTGACGTCCCATAGTCTCACCGTCTTATCATCACTTCCCGATACGATGAACTCTGAATCACTGGATATAGCCACAGATGATACATAACTAGTGTGACCACTCATGGTCTTACAGGTGCCTGTCTTGACGTTCCATAGTCTCACCGTCTTATCTCTACTTCCCGATACGATGAACTCTGAATCACTGGATATAGCCACAGCATTTACATAATCTGTGTGAGCACTCATGGTCTTACAGGTTCCTGTCTTGACGTTCCATAGTCTCACCGTCTTATCTCTACTTCACGATACGATAAACTCTGAATCACTGGATATAGCCACAGCATGTACATTATGTGTGTGACCACTCATGGTCTTACAGGTACTTGTCTTGACGTCCCATAGTCTCACCGTCTTATCTCTACTTCCCGATACGATGAACTCTGAATCACTGGATATAGCCACAGCATGTACATTATGTGTGTGACCACTCATGGTCTTACAGTTTCCTGTCTTGACGTTCCATAGTCTCACCGTCTTATCTCTACTTCCCGATACGATGAACTCTGAATCACTGGATATAGCCACAGCATTTACATAATCTGTGTGACCACTCATGGTCTTACAGGTACTTGTCTTGACGTCCCATAGTCTCACCGTCTTATCTCTACTTCCCGATACGATGAACTCTGAATCACTGGATATAGCCACAGATGATACATAACTAGTGTGACCACTCATGGTCTTACAGGTACCTGTCTTGACGTCCCATAGTCTCACCGTCTTATCTCTACTTCCCGATACGATGAACTCTGAATCACTGGATATAGCCACAGCATTTACATAATCTGTGTGACCACTCATGGTCTTACAGGTACCTGTCTTGACGTTCCATAGTCTCACCGTCTTATCTCTACTTCACGATACGATGAACTCTGAATCACTGGATATAGCCACAGCATTTACATAATGTGTGTGACCACTCATGGTCTTACAGTTTCCTGTCTTGACGTTCCATAGTCTCACCGTCTTATCTCTACTTCCCGATACGATGAACTCTGAATCACTGGATATAGCCACAAATCTTACTTAATTTGTTTAACCACTCATGGTCTTACAGGTACCTGTCTTGACGTCCCATAGTCACTCCGCATAATCATTACTTCCCGATACGATGAACTCTGAATCACTGGATATAGCCACAGATGATACAGAATTAGTGTGACCACTCATGGTCTTACAGGTTCCTGTCTTGACGTTCCATAGTCTCACCGTCTTATCATCACTTCCCGATACGATGAACTCTGAATCACTGGATATAGCCACAGCATGTACATAATCTGTGTGACCACTCATGGTCTTACAGGTTCCTGTCTTGACGTTCCATAGTCTCACCGTCTTATCATCACTTCCCGATACGATGAACTCTGAATCACTGGATATAGCCACAGCATTTACATAATCTGTGTGACCAGTCATGGTTTTACAGGTACTTGTCTTGACGTCCCATAGTCTCACCGTCTTATCTCTACTTCCCGATACGATGAACTCTGAATCACTGGATATAGCCACGTCATTTACATAATCTGTGTGACCACTCATGGTCTTACAGGTACTTGTCTTGACGTCCCATAGTCTCACCGTCTTATCTCTACTTCCCGATACGATGAACTCTGAATCACTGGATATAGCCACAGATGATACATAACTAGTGTGACCACTCATGGTCTTACATGTACCTGTCTTGACGTCCCATAGTCTCACCGTCTTATCATCACTTCCCGATACGATGAACTCTGAATCACTGGATATAGCCACAGATGATACATAACTAGTGTGACCACTCATGGTCTTACAGGTACCTGTCTTGACGTTCCATAGTCTCACCGTCTTATCATCACTTCCCGATACGATGAACTCTGAATCACTGGATATAGCCACAGCATATACATAATGTGTGTGACCACTCATGGTCTTACAGGTACCTGTCTTGACGTCCCATAGTCTCACCGTCTTATCATCACTTCCCGATACGATGAACTCTGAATCACTGGATATAGCCACAGATGATACATAACTAGTGTGACCACTCATGGTCTTACAGGTGCCTGTCTTGACGTTCCATAGTCTCACCGTCTTATCTCTACTTCCCGATACGATGAACTCTGAATCACTGGATATAGCCACAGCATTTACATAATCTGTGTGACCACTCATGGTCTTACAGGTTCCTGTCTTGACGTTCCATAGTCTCACCGTCTTATCTCTACTTCACGATACGATAAACTCTGAATCACTGGATATAGCCACAGCATGTACATTATGTGTGTGACCACTCATGGTCTTACAGGTACTTGTCTTGACGTCCCATAGTCTCACCGTCTTATCTCTACTTCCCGATACGATGAACTCTGAATCACTGGATATAGCCACAGCATGTACATTATGTGTGTGACCACTCATGGTCTTACAGTTTCCTGTCTTGACGTTCCATAGTCTCACCGTCTTATCTCTACTTCCCGATACGATGAACTCTGAATCACTGGATATAGCCACAGCATTTACATAATCTGTGTGACCACTCATGGTCTTACAGGTTCCTGTCTTGACGTTCCATAGTCTCACCGTCTTATCTCTACTTCACGATACGATAAACTCTGAATCACTGGATATAGCCACAGCATGTACATTATGTGTGTGACCACTCATGGTCTTACAGGTACTTGTCTTGACGTCCCATAGTCTCACCGTCTTATCTCTACTTCCCGATACGATGAACTCTGAATCACTGGATATAGCCACAGATGATACAGAATTAGTGTGACCACTCATGGTCTTACAGGTTCCTGTCTTGACGTTCCATAGTCTCACCGTCTTATCTCTACTTCCCGATACGATGAACTCTGAATCACCGGATATAGCCACAGATGATACATAACTAGTGTGACCACTCATGGTCTTACAGGTACTTGTCTTGACGTCCCATAGTCTCACCGTCTTATCTCTACTTCCCGATACGATGAACTCTGAATCACTGGATATAGCCACAGCATTTACATAATGTGTGTGACCACTCATGGTCTTACAGGTTCCTGTCTTGACGTTCCATAGTCTCACCGTCTTATCTCTACTTCACGATACGATGAACTCTGAATCACTGGATATAGCCACAGCATGTACATAATGTGTGTGACCACTCATGGTCTTACAGGTACCTGTCTTGACGTCCCATAGTCTCACCGTATAATCTTAACTTCCCGATACGATGAACTCTGAATCACTGGATATAGCCACAGCATTTACATAATCTGTGTGACCACTCATGGTCTTACAGGTACTTGTCTTGACGTCCCATAGTCTCACCGTCTTATCTCTACTTCCCGATACGATGAACTCTGAATCACTGGATATAGCCACAGATGATACATAACTAGTGTGACCACTCATGGTCTTACAGGTACCTGTCTTGACGTCCCATAGTCTCACCGTCTTATCTCTACTTCCCGATACGATGAACTCTGAATCACTGGATATAGCCACAGATGATACATAACTAGTGTGACCACTCATGGTCTTACAGGTACCTGTCTTGACGTCCCATAGTCTCACCGTATAATCTTAACTTCCCGATACGATGAACTCTGAATCACTGGATATAGCCACAGCATTTACATAATCTGTGTGACCACTCATGGTCTTACAGGTACTTGTCTTGACGTCCCATAGTCTCACCGTCTTATCTCTACTTCCCGATACGATGAACTCTGAATCACTGGATATAGCCACAGATGATACATAACTAGTGTGACCACTCATGGTCTTACAGGTACCTGTCTTGACGTCCCATAGTCTCACCGTCTTATCTCTACTTCCCGATACGATGAACTCTGAATCACTGGATATAGCCACAGCATTTACATAATCTGTGTGACCACTCATGGTCTTACAGGTACCTGTCTTGACGTTCCATAGTCTCACCGTCTTATCTCTACTTCACGATACGATGAACTCTGAATCACTGGATATAGCCACAGCATTTACATAATGTGTGTGACCACTCATGGTCTTACAGGTTCCTGTCTTGACGTTCCATAGTCTCACCGTCTTATCTCTACTTCCCGATACGATGAACTCTGAATCACTGGATATAGCCACAGCATTTACATAATCTGTGTGACCACTCATGGTCTTACAGGTTCCTGTCTTGACGTTCCATAGTCTCACCGTCTTATCTCTACTTCACGATACGATAAACTCTGAATCACTGGATATAGACACAGCATGTACATTATGTGTGTGACCACTCATGGTCTTACAGGTACCTGTCTTGACGTCCCATAGTCTCACCGTCTTATCATCACTTCCCGATACGATGAACTCTGAATCACTGGATATAGCCACAGCATTTACATAATCTGTGTGACCACTCATGGTCTTACAGGTACTTGTCTTGACGTCCCATAGTCTCACCGTCTTATCTCTACTTCCCGATACGATGAACTCTGAATCACTGGATATAGCCACAGATGATACATAACTAGTGTGACCACTCATGGTCTTACAGGTACCTGTCTTGACGTCCCATAGTCTCACCGTATAATCATAACTTCCCGATACGATGAACTCTGAATTACTGGTTATAGCCACGTCATTTACATAACTAGTGTGACCACTCATGGTCTTACAGGTTCCTGTCTTGACGTTCCATAGTCTCACCGTCTTATCTCTACTTCCCGATACGATGAACTCTGAATCACTGGATATAGCCACAGCATTTACATAATCTGTGTGACCACTCATGGTCTTACAGGTTCCTGTCTTGACGTTCCATAGTCTCACCGTCTTATCTCTACTTCACGATACGATAAACTCTGAATCACTGGATATAGCCACAGATGATACATAACTAGTGTGACCACTCATGGTCTTACAGGTTCCTGTCTTGACGTCCCATAGTCTCACCGTCTTATCATCACTTCCCGATACGATGAACTCTGAATCACTGGATATAGCCACAGCATGTACATAATCTGTGTGACCACTCATGGTCTTACAGGTACTTGTCTTGACGTCCCATATTCTCACCGTCTTATCTCTACTTCCCGATACGATGAACTCTGAATCACTGGATATAGCCACAGATGATACATAACTAGTGTGACCACTCATGGTCTTACAGGTACCTGTCTTGACGTCCCATAGTCTCACCGTATAATCATAACTTCCCGATACGATGAACTCTGAATTACTGGTTATAGCCACGTCATTTACATAACTAGTGTGACCACTCATGGTCTTACAGGTTCCTGTCTTGACGTTCCATAGTCTCACCGTCTTATCATCACTTCCCGATACGATGAACTCTGAATCACTGGATATAGCCACAGCATTTACATAATCTGTGTGACCACTCATGGTCTTACAGGTACTTGTCTTGACGTCCCATAGTCTCACCGTCTTATCTCTACTTCCCGATACGATGAACTCTGAATCACTGGATATAGCCACAGATGATACAGAATTAGTGTGACCACTCATGGTCTTACAGGTTCCTGTCTTGACGTTCCATAGTCTCACCGTCTTATCATCACTTCCCGATACGATGAACTCTGAATCACTGGATATAGCCACAGATGATACATAATGTGTGTGACCACTCATGGTCTTACAGGTACTTGTCTTGACGTCCCATAGTCTCACCGTCTTATCTCTACTTCCCGATACGATGAACTCTGAATCACTGGATATAGCCACAGATGATACATAACTAGTGTGACCACTCATGGTCTTACAGGTACCTGTCTTGACGTTCCATAGTCTCACCGTATAATCATAACTTCCCGATACTATGAACTCTGAATTACTGGTTATAGCCACGTCATTTACATAACTAGTGTGACCACTCATGGTCTTACAGGTTCCTGTCTTGACGTTCCATAGTCTCACCGTCTTATCATCACTTCCCGATACGATGAACTCTGAATCACTGGATATAGCCACAGCATTTACATAATCTGTGTGACCACTCATGGTCTTACAGGTACTTGTTTTGACGTTCCATAGTCTCACCGTCTTATCTCTACTTCCCGATACGATGAACTCTGAATCACTGGTATAGCCACAGATGATACAGAATTAGTGTGACCACTCATGGTCTTACAGGTTCCTGTCTTGACGTTCCATAGTCTCACCGTCTTATCATCACTTCCCGATACGATGAACTCTGAATTACTGGATATAGCCACAGCATTTACATAATCTGTGTGACCACTCATGGTCTTACAGGTACTTGTCTTGACGTCCCATAGTCTCACCGTCTTATCTCTACTTCCCGATACGATGAACTCTGAATCACTGGATATAGCCACAGCATGATACAGAATTAGTGTGACCACTCATGGTCTTACAGGTACCTGTCTTGACGTTCCATAGTCTCACCGTCTTATCTCTACTTCCCGATACGATGAACTCTGAATCACTGGATATAGCCACAGATGATACAGAATTAGTGTGACCACTCATGGTCTTACAGGTACCTGTCTTGACGTTCCATAGTCTCACCGTCTTATCTCTACTTCCCGATACGATGAACTCTGAATCACTGGATATAGCCACAGCATTTACATAATCTGTGTGACCACTCATGGTCTTACAGGTACCTGTCTTGACGTTCCATAGTCTCACCGTCTTATCTCTACTTCCCGATACGATGAACTCTGAATCACTGGATATAGCCACAGATGATACATAATGTGTGTGACCACTCATGGTCTTACAGGTACCTGTCTTGACGTTCCATAGTCTCACCGTCTTATCTCTACTTCCCGATACGATGAACTCTGAATCACTGGATATAGCCACAGATGATACATAACTAGTGTGACCACTCATGGTCTTACAGGTACCTGTCTTGACGTCCCATAGTCTCACCGTATAATCATTACTTCCCGATACGATGAACTCTGAATTACTGGTTATAGCCACGTCATTTACATACTAGTGTGACCACTCATGGTCTTACAGGTACCTGTCTTGACGTTCCATAGTCTCACCGTCTTATCTCTACTTCCCGATACGATGAACTCTGAATCACTGGATATAGCCACAGATGATACATAATGTGTGACCACTCATGGTCTTACAGGTTCCTGTCTTGACGTTCCATAGTCTCACCGTCTTATCTCTACTTCCCGATACGATGAACTCTGAATCACTGGATATAGCCACAGATGATACATAACTAGTGTGACCACTCATGGTCTTACAGGTACTTGTCTTGACGTCCCATAGTCTCACCGTATAATCATAACTTCCCGATACGATGAACTCTGAATTACTGGTTATAGCCACGTCATTTACATACTAGTGTGACCACTCATGGTCTTACAGGTTCCTGTCTTGACGTTCCATAGTCTCACCGTCTTATCTCTACTTCCCGATACGATGAACTCTGAATCACTGGATATAGCCACAGATGATACATAATGTGTGTGACCACTCATGGTCTTACAGGTACCTGACTTGACGTCCCATAGTCTCACCGTCTTATCATCACTTCCCGATACGATGAACTCTGAATCACTGGATATAGCCACAGCATTTACATAATCTGTGTGACCACTCATGGTCTTACAGGTTCCTGTCTTGACGTTCCATAGTCTCACCGTCTTATCATCACTTCCCGATACGATGAACTCTGAATCACTGGATATAGCCACAGATGATACATAACTAGTGTGACCACTCATGGTCTTACAGGTACCTGTCTTGACGTTCCATAGTCTCACCGTCTTATCTCTACTTCCCGATACGATGAACTCTGAATTACTGGATATAGCCACAGCATTTACATAATCTGTGTGACCACTCATGGTCTTACAGGTACCTGTCTTGACGTCCCATAGTCTCACCGTCTTATCATCACTTCCCGATACGATGAACTCTGAATCACTGGATATAGCCACAAATCTTACTTAATTTGTTTGACCACTCATGGTCTTACAGGTACCTGTCTTGACGTCCCATAGTCACTCCGCATAATCATTACTTCCCGATACGATGAACTCTGAATCACTGGATATAGCCACAGATGATACAGAATTAGTGTGACCACTCATGGTCTTACAGGTTCCTGTCTTGACGTTCCATAGTCTCACCGTCTTATCATCACTTCCCGATACGATGAACTCTGAATCACTGGATATAGCCACAGCATTTACATAATCTGTGTGACCACTCATGGTCTTACAGGTTCCTGTCTTGACGTTCCATAGTCTCACCGTCTTATCATCACTTCCCGATACGATGAACTCTGAATTACTGGTTATAGCCACGTCATTTACATAACTAGTGTGACCACTCATGGTCTTACAGGTACCTGTCTTGACGTTCCATAGTCTCACCGTCTTATCTCTACTTCCCGATACGATGAACTCTGAATCACTGGATATAGCCACAGATGATACATAATGTGTGTGACCACTCATGGTCTTACAGTTACCTGACTTGACGTCCCATAGTCTCACCGTCTTATCATCACTTCCCGATACGATGAACTCTGAATCACTGGATATAGCCACAGCATTTACATAATCTGTGTGACCACTCATGGTCTTACAGGTTCCTGTCTTGACGTTCCATAGTCTCACCGTCTTATCATCACTTCCCGATACGATGAACTCTGAATTACTGGTTATAGCCACGTCATTTACATAACTAGTGTGACCACTCATGGTCTTACAGGTACCTGTCTTGACGTTCCATAGTCTCACCGTCTTATCTCTACTTCCCGATACGATGAACTCTGAATTACTGGATATAGCCACAGCATTTACATAATCTGTGTGACCACTCATGGTCTTACAGGTACCTGTCTTGACGTCCCATAGTCTCACCGTCTTATCATCACTTCCCGATACGATGAACTCTGAATCACTGGATATAGCCACAAATCTTACTTAATTTGTTTGACCACTCATGGTCTTACAGGTACCTGTCTTGACGTCCCATAGTCACTCCGCATAATCATTACTTCCCGATACGATGAACTCTGAATCACTGGATATAGCCACAGATGATACATAACTAGTGTGACCACTCATGGTCTTACAGGTACCTGTCTTGACGTCCCATAGTCTCACCGTCTTATCATCACTTCCCGATACGATGAACTCTGAATCACTGGATATAGCCACAGCATGTACATAATCTGTGTGACCACTCATGGTCTTACAGGTTCCTGTCTTGACGTTCCATAGTCTCACCGTCTTATCATCACTTCCCGATACGATGAACTCTGAATCACTGGATATAGCCACAGCATTTACATAATCTGTGTGACCAGTCATGGTTTTACAGGTACTTGTCTTGACGTCCCATAGTCTCACCGTCTTATCTCTACTTCCCGATACGATGAACTCTGAATCACTGGATATAGCCACAGCATTTACATAATGTGTGTGACCACTCATGGTCTTACAGTTTCCTGTCTTGACGTTCCATAGTCTCACCGTCTTATCTCTACTTCCCGATACGATGAACTCTGAATCACTGGATATAGCCACAGCATTTACATAATCTGTGTGACCACTCATGGTCTTACAGGTTCCTGTCTTGACGTTCCATAGTCTCACCGTCTTATCTCTACTTCACGATACGATAAACTCTGAATCACTGGATATAGCCACAGCATGTACATTATGTGTGTGACCACTCATGGTCTTACAGGTACCTGTCTTGACGTCCCATAGTCTCACCGTCTTATCTCTACTTCCCGATACGATGAACTCTGAATCACTGGATATAGCCACAGCATTTACATAATCTGTGTGACCACTCATGGTCTTACAGGTTCCTGTCTTGACGTTCCATAGTCTCACCGTATAATCTTAACTTCCCGATACGATGAACTCTGAATCACTGGATATAGCCACAGCATTTACATAATCTGTGTAACCAGTCATGGTTTTACAGGTACTTGTCTTGACGTCCCATAGTCTCACCGTCTTATCTCTACTTCACGATACGATGAACTCTGAATCACTGGATATAGCCACAGCATTTACATAATGTGTGTGACCACTCATGGTCTTACAGGTTCCTGTCTTGACGTTCCATAGTCTCACCGTCTTATCTCTACTTCCCGATACGATGAACTCTGAATCACTGGATATAGCCACAGCATTTACATAATCTGTGTGACCACTCATGGTCTTACAGGTTCCTGTCTTGACGTTCCATAGTCTCACCGTCTTATCTCTACTTCACGATACGATAAACTCTGAATCACTGGATATAGCCACAGCATGTACATAATCTGTGTGACCACTCATGGTCTTACAGGTACTTGTCTTGACGTCCCATAGTCTCACCGTCTTATCTCTACTTCCCGATACGATGAACTCTGAATCACTGGATATAGCCACAGCATGTACATTATGTGTGTGACCACTCATGGTCTTACAGTTTCCTGTCTTGACGTTCCATAGTCTCACCGTCTTATCTCTACTTCCCGATACGATGAACTCTGAATTACTGGATATAGCCACAGCATTTACATAATCTGTGTGACCACTCATGGTCTTACAGGTTCCTGTCTTGACGTTCCATAGTCTCACCGTCTTATCTCTACTTCACGATACGATAAACTCTGAATCACTGGATATAGCCACAGCATGTACATTATGTGTGTGACCACTCATGGTCTTACAGGTACTTGTCTTGACGTTCCATAGTCTCACCGTCTTATCATCACTTCCCGATACGATGAACTCTGAATCACTGGATATAGCCACAGATGATACAGAATTTGTGTGACCACTCATGGTCTTACAGGTTCCTGTCTTGACGTTCCATAGTCTCACCGTCTTATCTCTACTTCCCGATACGATGAACTCTGAATCACTGGATATAGCCACAGATGATACAGAATTTGTGTGACCACTCATGGTCTTACAGGTTCCTGTCTTGACGTTCCATAGTCTCACCGTCTTATCTCTACTTCCCGATACGATGAACTCTGAATTACTGGTTATAGCCACGTCATTTACATAACTAGTGTGACCACTCATGGTCTTACAGGTACCTGTCTTGACGTTCCATAGTCTCACCGTCTTATCTCTACTTCCCGATACGATGAACTCTGAATCACTGGATATAGCCACAGATGATACATAATGTGTGTGACCACTCATGGTCTTACAGGTACCTGTCTTGACGTTCCATAGTCTCACCGTCTTATCTCTACTTCACGATACGATGAACTCTGAATCACTGGATATAGCCACAGCATTTACATAACTAGTGTGACCACTCATGGTCTTACAGGTACCTGTCTTGACGTCCCATAGTCTCACCGTATAATCTTAACTTCCCGATACGATGAACTCTGAATCACTGGATATAGCCACAGCATTTACATAATCTGTGTGAC